>PVHY01000870.1:0-86523 GCA_004024945.1 Uropsilus gracilis | reverse complement strand
TTAACAGCTTTAACTCCAGAGTCAAATATGTCCTAGAGCACATAGTGAACACTCTAATATCTAGCAAGTAATACCAGCTCTGCCTAATTTGTGATCAAAAGATACATTAGTTGGACACAAGTGCTTGCTGGGAGGAGCAAAGTTAAAGTGAAAGAATGTTGGCATGTGTGATAAGCCTATGTGAGAATGAGTGAAGACTATGAGGTGTGAAACTGAATGGATAACAGGGACTCCACAGGATATAGTCCCAAACAAAATGTAGCTCAGAAGTCAGTCAGATGTTTTGGTAGAGTATAGACCAAAATGTGATAGGTAACATGTTCCTTGATGAGGCATTAATATTTATGACTAAAAGAAAAAAATGGCATCCATCTGCCCTCATACTATCATTACCTTCTCAAATAAACCAAACCTGCCATGCCTGTTTTACATGAGACACACCTTACAGGTTTTATGCTATGGAGGTAAATGTGTGGTTAATCTTAATTATGTGGTAGTATATTGACAAGAGACTCTGGATGCAGTTAGGTGGTTTATGAAGGATATCTAATATTTATACAGAATCTATACACTATTGTACATTGTACTATTATTCAGCCTTGTGTTATAACCACTGGCTAAGTTAATTACTGCTGTTTTAGTTTAGATTTTTTCAGCCCCTCTCACCATTTTCCATTCATTATCATTGTAACAAAATCTTCTACTTCAACATAAAACTATCATTCTTCCATCAATAAGTTTTTAAGTATTTCCAAATAAAGTAATATACCAATAATATGTTTTATATCACATGTTCACTCATTAATTTTTACTATCAATTGATCACTCTTTCCTGAAATATTGGTCTGGTGTCTGCTTACTGGTAATCTGTTTCTTGTGTTTGCTTTGCAGTCTACTTTCAAAAAAAGAGCTGCTATTTTCCAAAATTTACTTAATCATTCAAGTTATCAAGAACTCACATGCCCATAGTTAATATTTATGTATAGAAATTACTATTTCTATTTCCCCGCTCCTAAATTATATTACCTAACTTTTGCTCAAATCTCTCCAAATTTGATAGCTTCTTCAGATTGGTATCTGTGTCCTTTCTATGTTTCCATCATATTTTTCAACATCTCATTAATTAACTATTAATAGATTAAATTAATTAATCTACTTTCCGTAATCTTACTCTGGAAACAAAGATTTTCCCAAGGAACTATTTTTTCAATGGGAAAATAACATGCAGAAACCAATGTTATGATAATAAGTGTGCTCATTGCTATTGAGTACTAGGTCCTATATATTAACACATACATTTATGTTTTTCTTCATTAATCCATCTCTTTGAGTTTTTGCGTATTGTCACACACTGATAGTGTCACACACTGTCTTATTCAAATATATCTTCATAGATACTTTTGTATTCATCTTTCCTTCCCTAATTTGTAACTACCATTAGTGGAAAACTTGGCTGTAATTACACACAATGTAGTTACATAATATGACATATCTAGTATACACATGCAGGTGTTGCAAAATCACAAACTAAAAAAAAAAAAAATCCCCCTGTAAGAAACAATCCATGTGAAATATTTGTATATAGGTAGTTTAACATTAAATCTTAAAATATGCAGTATAAAAGCACTGTCCGCTAATCAACATAGCTTAATTCTTTCAACACAGTTCCATATACTTTGTTATGCATTTGTAACTAGTCCCCTTGTTAAAATCATAGGGCAATTTTTTCTCATTTTGTTGAATTATTTATTATGTAATTATATATGGTAAGGAGAGAGGGTCAGGAGCAGGTGCTATATGGCCATATCAATAATGTTGCATAATTGGAATAAAGTTTTTAATTTACTTAGGTAAGACTTTACTTCTTTTATTATTACCAAAGAGTAAGGATGATTTTTTGAGGTGTGATAAGGAGAAAGCCTATATCACTAAATATCACTAAATCACTAAACATAAACAATGTTGTAAACATATGTTACCACAATAAAAGTAAATAAAGGGTACAAAAAGAAGTGTGTTTGTATGAGAAGGAATAAATATATAGACATACAATCAGTATAATGTATAAATATTAAACATTATATCTATTTTTATATAAATATATCTCTACTTGCCTATTTTAGCATCAGGCATTTTTGGAAAGACTAAGAAATAAAATTTTTAATAAATGTATTTGGCACAGATGCCCTATGACCTAAAATAGTATTAGGACAGATCATTTGCTTTGTGTGTATTTAAAAAAAGTTTTGTTTTTTTTTAAAGAAGAGTTGGTTTATAGCAACAATTAAGTGGAAAAGCACCAATTCTACTGAAATTTATAATATAAAGGTGCCATAAAGTCTACAAAATATTTAGAAATAATTAAAATCCTATATGCTGGGGATATAACATTTATATACTAATTAAGAAATATAAGATGAGAAAATGGGGACAGTAATTGTCCTGCTTTTTAAAGAAACATCTTTAAAACTAGTATTTTATATTGAGGTAATGACAGTTTACAATATTACATGTGATTTAGAAGTATAGTATTTTTTCCACAGGTGTATGTCAGCACACCATGCCCATCAACAGAAAAAAAAAAAAAAAAAAGCTTTGTGTGGAGCATACACACCGTATTCATAAAGAGTAGGAAGTTGCAAGAAGAATTTACATTTTATAAATAAAGGAATATTGAATAAATTAAATACATAAAAAATTGAGATTAGCAATTCTTACTGGTTGATGGTCATTGAAAATTTGTTTTCTAGTTTTTAACTAAAGTGAAATTATGTATAGGAGTGCATTGTAGCTAAAGCAACAGAAAAGCAAAACTTCACTAGATAAAGACATATGTTTAAAAGTAATTTAATTATGCAAAAATTATAGAAAACTTTCTAGCTAAACTTAAGTAGTATCATTAATATGGATTAAAACCACACTGTTGTGCACTGACAGAAAGAATAGTACTTTTTTTGGTTATATGTCAATTTTTTCCCAACTAATGACTCAAAAGCTTTTTTTTATTTTAAAAATATGTGAAGCAAATTATTTTGACTTCAATTACTTACACTTTTTGCTCTCACGTCTTTAAGAAATTAGCTGAAATAACTGGGAATTAAAGATATAAAGAGATTTCAAAGATTTAGACCTAAACAAAATCACAGATAAGGGATAAGCAGTCAGGAAATATATACATAAAATTACACAAATATACATACAAATACATCTAAAGAGACTCACACACATGCATGCATACATTGAGACAATGAAATATGACCACAATATGATACTTTTTAGAAAAGGATCAGGAAAAGCCACAAGCTTAAGTGCTATGTCACATTGAAAAATGGAATAGATTTTAGAATCCAGTTATAAACTGATATCCACACAATTAATCTATGACAAAGGAGCTAAGAAAATACAAGTGGTTCTGGAAAACTAGACTGTAATATGAAAAAGAATGATACTAAACCACCATCTCACATAATATACAATGCAAAAAAATTAACTCAAAAGTGATTAAAGACTTGACTGTTAGACTTTAAAATAATCATAAAATAAACTTAAAGTGACTATTAAATAAACAGAATAGAATATAGGTAAATTGCTCCAAGATATAATATTCAGTAATGTCTATGATCTCAATTATGACAAGTGAAACACAAACAAAATTTTTAAAAATAAAACAATATGAAATTAAAGAAGAACTTAGTGCACAGTGAAATAAACTATCATTAAAACAAGAAAATACTTCACAAAATGTGAGTAAATGCCTATCATGCATCCAAAAAGAAGTTAAAATTCAATGTCTTCAAAGAATACATACAGCTCAGTAAAAAGAAATATCCAGTTAAAACAAAGATCCAATCAAAAAATGAACAGAAGAACTTAATAGACAAATCTTCAAAGAAGACATAAAAATAAGCACATGAAAGAAATGCTCATCATCACTTACCATCAGGGCAATACAAGTCAAAACCACAATGAGATACCACCTCAATCCTGTGAGGATGGCCCATTTTAAAAGAACTAGAAACAACAAATATTAATGAGGATATGGAGAAAATGAAAGCCTCATTTTCTCTTGGAGGAACATGGACCGGTCCAGGTCCTGTTGAAATAAGCATGGAGGTTCCTCAAAACATTAAAATCAGATCTACCACCCAAATCAGCAATTCCAATTCTAAGTATCTACATGAAGAATACAAAACCCCTAATTGAAACAGAATTGTATACACTCATGTCACTGCAGACCTATTTACCATCCCTCAGTTGTGATAACAGTTTAAATGTCCAGAGGAGGGTAGTGAATTAAATTCGGTTATGATAACAGCTTAAGTATCCAAAGGCAGGTGACAGATACATAATGAGAGTTATAAAAACAAAAAGTTGAAATCTCTCCATTTGCAACAATGTGGTTTGAACTGGAGAGGACCATGCTAATCAAAACAATCAAAGAGAAAGACAATTATTGTATGATTTTACTCATATGTGGAATATAGAGAAATAAAATAAAGAGGCAGACAACCCTAAACAAAACTGTATCATAGAAATCTGACAGAATGGAGGCTAGTGACAGTGGGTGATGTGGCAAAGAAAGGGGAGAACCTGGTGGACTCCAGTGAAAGATAATAGTGCCTTGGGCATCGGGTGGGGGGTGTTACTCTATACATCTGTATCTGAAGGGGTATGAACCTGTACCTCTGAATCATATACAATGTTGCAAAATTCCCCCAAGTAATGCAATAAAAAAGGTAGAAAGAAAAAGGCAAATTTAAAAAATATATAACTGCAAAGAAAAATATGGAAAATGACATCACCAAGGCAGAATACTACAAGATTCTTCTTCGAGATTAATCTTTGATTGCCACATCCTCTGCTATTTATTGCTCTTTTTCCTTCCTACATTTCCACCAGCTCTTCCCATTACATTGTATAAAAATAACTTACTTCATCTGAAAGCCTCACACCATTCTGAAGAGGTGAAGGACTTCTTCCCTCTCCTGAGGCAAGAATACAGAAAATAAGAATACAGAAAGTAAGCAGGCAAGTTCAGTAACTAATTATGGAAGATATTATTGTAGTGTCATGTACAGTTTTTGAGGGGAAGTAGATGTCTTCCTTTAGATTACTGTCAGGTAAGGCCCTCATTACTCCATTCACTGATTACATGGGAAAGAAAGGAAAGAAAGGAAGGAAAAATTTCTATTACAATTTCAGAAGTTATCTGTGCTAATGCAGGGTGTCTCCCTTATTAAAAACAACAACAATTTTTCCCCTCAAAATTCGAAGACCAATATAAGAGGGTCAGTATAAACTGGAGAGAGAGACCTTTTCTGCAATACAGACTTCTGATATTCTCAGATGATGCAGTGTATCTTTTGCTCTTTAACTAATATGTTAATAAAGACACTCATTCTATCATGATGGTTCTACTCTTATGACCTAATCACCTCTAAAAGTCCTTATTTCCTCAAGGGTTATGATTCACCCTGTGTATTTGGGGATACTCAGGTAATAAGATCATAATATGTTTTACATCTTTATTATTCATGTTGAAATATTACATCAGGTATAACATTGTAATAGGAGTAAATTAGTAAATTATCAGAAATTTCTCATTTGTTTGCTTGGCCAACTTGGCAATTT
Source organism: Uropsilus gracilis (assembly GCA_004024945.1). Classification (NCBI taxonomy): domain Eukaryota; kingdom Metazoa; phylum Chordata; class Mammalia; order Eulipotyphla; family Talpidae; genus Uropsilus; species Uropsilus gracilis. The sequence continues at coordinate 80,892 of PVHY01000870.1, read as the reverse complement.
AATATAATTCGGACAATAAAGTTTTTAGGACAGATATCCCTGGATTGAATATTTTCTCAATTTAAACTGGAGATAATAAAAGTTCAATGGTGAGATATAAGAGGATTAGATTGAAATGAATTGCATGCATTGAATCATGGGTCTCACATTCTGAAAACATGAATTGTTCTTTGTTTGATTTTAAGCTTGATTTTAGTTTTGAATGTGTAAAAAAGTTGCTCAAAATTATCTAGTTAAATGTGCTCTTGTTCTACGCATATATATTTTTAATTTTATTCACAAGCTTGATTGGTACATTTAGTAGTTATTTCAAATATCTGTTATTAAGGATCTATTGCATAATGAGCACATTTGCATAGTCTGGACTTAAAATGGTGTAGATTTCAGACAATACCCTTGTAGACAAGGATTATACTCTACCAAATAAAAGCCAGAGTGGAAGGAGGAAAGAAAATAAACACTTTAATAACCAAGGCAATTTTAGTTAGGCTAATGTAACAAAGAAAGTAAATAGCAAAGAGAAAAATGCCAGGAAGAGGCAGTGACTTTAACATACCTGACAAAGAAGATATCACTGTAGAAAATACATTTTAGAAAATGCAGCTTATATTTGTTTTTTACACATGGTTAACACTTGTCAATAATGAATATAAACCTTCACAAGTAAGGTATAAACTGAAATATTCTTATTAAGAAAGAAATTTTCTATACTATATACTCCTTTGTGAACAAAAACATGAGATTATAATGGGACAGATTTTTCAGGTTATAACTTTTAATTTCAAACATTACAGTATGAAATTGTCTATTACAGGAATTCTGAAATTCTGATCACATCATTAAATAATATGCATATGTATGTATACTTGCTATATTATCAGACTATGAGCCTCATCCATGCAACCTTGAGGTTTATCCAAATCTCTCAAGTCTATGAAGAAAAAGCCATGGCAGATGAGGTATCTTTTACAAGAATGCTAATTTTGGCAAATAAGGGACTAATCTAGGGATAGACCTCAAATTCAATGATCTTCATCACAATGAATGAAACAGTCAGTTGAGAAAATCAGGCAAAAGAAAACCAACAGCTGATAAATAATAGGTCCAAAAGAAAAAAGCCACATATATTTTTTTCAAAAACATTCATCTAAATTGCAGCCCTGGATTGTCTGTATATGAATATTCTCAATGTTTCAAAAGGCAAACAGCATCTAAATGCAAAGATCTTGGTCTGTGTGCTGACTATGGTCGTTACTCAATAGGGAAATTTTTAAGTGAGTCACTCTATTCATTCAGAAACATATGCTAAGCATTATTTTTAGCGCAAGTTGTGTATGACGAATAAGATAGCATGTGGTCTTCATAGTGTTTAGCATATTCAGAATCCCTCCAAAATGGTTGTATATGTAAAGGAGCAAATGACTTTTGTGAAATTGTTTTCTTTTTAAACTCTAAAATGTCATTTAAATGGGCCATGTGAGTTAAAGGTGATTTTTTTTTAACTCAAAAAGATGCTTCAGTCACATTAGTTTCCAACTTTGATTTTGTTTATCTAAGTATAATTAAACATGTATAAGGACATTTAACAAACTTGTTGAACTCATGCTAAATACTACACAGTACTGTAAAAGAGGAAAAGAGTCAATGGTATATACTGGATTTTGATTTCCTTTGACAGGTGGTTAAAGATGCATGTTACTGAGATGAGAGAGGCATTGGTTGGGATCTAAACTTCTCTGTGAGAAGTGTAAAGCTGTATTCTTGAAGTTTACATAGTATAATAAACTGATGTCAATGATTTTTACTTTTAAAATGATATTCTTGATTATACTTGACATGCTTATTTGACAACAAAATAATGACTCTAATATGTTCATGAACATTTTCTTTTGTATTTGAACACATACTAAAAACCATTGCTAACTATGTGTTTATATATATATATATATGCATAACATAATATGAGATGTGAAAAGTTAGTGACTGAAAACATAAGCTATATATACAAGAAGTTTTGTTATAAAAAAAAAACAAAGAAATTATGCAATATTAGGATAATTAATTGCTATCCCCTGGAGATTTGAAAATTTGTATACATCTGAATTTGTCTCAAATAACTTTCAGAACTTTTAAAGCATCTGTTTACTGTTGTTGGTGCTTTGTTTATCCCTATTCATATAGTTAAAGTAGTACATAAAATGCTTAGTAGCTAGAGTTCATTAATAATGCAAAATATTTGCCTACAAATATTGTATGGTTCAATCAATATTCCAACTGAGACAAATTATCCTAGATTAGCATCTGATGGTCTTGGGTTTTTCTAAATTGCTACCTTAAAATTTAATGGCTTTTAGAAATGAAGGAGGAAGTCAAACATCTAGAAAAAGGATAGAGTTCACTGTGTTTTGTCTATGGATTTTACTTTCTTTAGTATTCATGATAACTGTGTGTTCAGCTTCAAATTGTATGTAATTTTTTTTACTTTTAATTTTATTAAAATTAAATTACTATATATCTTAAATTTAAAATAGATAATGTGATGAGTATCAGTATTAATACTAAAAGTTGATTTCCTAGGAATATGTAATTCATTTAAATATAACCATAAATAACTCAAAGAAATATATTTATGGAAATATATTCATGAATAAATATAGATACATTGAACCTATTTAGAAATCTGAACTAACCTAAACTGACTATAGGGAAGCTATAGACCATGAAGAAAATGTTCAAGTATTTTTGTATACACTGTTTTTTGTGTGTTTTGAGGTAATCAACTTGCCCAGTTTATTTATTTATGTATGTATATATGTATGTATGTATGTATGTATGTATGTATGTATGTATGTATTTGGCCTGTCAGAATGGTGCAACAGCTAAAGTTAGGTCTAGGAATTCTCTCAGATTCTGATTAAATGAGACAGCACCATGCATTCCACAAAGCACTTTTATATTAAAGGAAAGATACCTATTGCTGAAAAGATATTTTAGAAATTCTAAACAGTAATCTAGTTGGCACAATAGAGTGTGACTTATTTTAAAGGAAAACAGAAATAATGAAGTCTATAATAAGAAATATTTCAAACCTGTTTTAGAAAGTACATTGATTCAAAGAAGAAATGACTGCTTTATAGCAAAGAGGTATGATACGATCCTATGATTTTATTTTTCTAAGTTACTCTTTAAGTCTAAACTGAATCAATACTTCTCAAGTTGCTTCATCTTGAAGGCTTTTGCAATTAATACAACACAAGATTGCAACCCAGAAAGAAACAAACTTCTGAAGTTTTTAAAATTGGATTTTAGGAAAGGGGTGTTATGGTCTAACCATTGTTCTAGGAAACAGAAAAGCTTTTTTCTTTCTTTCTTTTTTTCCTTTGATCACAGAAGTACAGCAAATTCTGTAGCAGTTCTAAAAAATTTCTTGTATCTTTTCTCAACAGTGTATCTCTGATATTATTAAAATCCATGAATCTACCAACATTCAGCATCATGCGCTTTATTTTCACTCCAGAAAATATGTGCTTCACAATAGATTTAGTTTCAATAAAACCCCAATGTCTTGGGACAGTTAAAAAAAACAGGAAATAGATGATAGCAAACCAATAAATAAATAAATAAATATGAACTTTTTTTTTTTTTAAGTCCAGGGGTAGGCAAGCTCAAATATAAATATCGTATTTTGGAAGAACCGGACTAGTTAAATTATTTAAGAAATATCTTTTGTCTGTTGTAACTAAAGAATTGCTTCATCTGCCTTTCACATCAAAAAGCATAACTGAACACAATACAAGATATTCCAGCTGGGTCCAAATAAAAATTGTTAGGATACATTCAATTATTGTACAATTCAGTACTCAATACACAATTTATCTAAAGCAACTTATTAAGCTACAAATCCAAAATACACTATATATTCATTATTCTAGAATACAGCATGTTAAATTGTCTCCGTGGTACTACCTTGTATTTCTGGTAATAAAGTCTTTGATATTCTGTTGTTTTTGTATCAATTCCATTTAGACTTCTGTCTTGTCATCCTTTCTTCAATCTCAGAATCTTCACTCTGGGCTAAATAGAATGTTCTGAGATGTTAGCCTGAGGTACCTTGTATGTCACCATCTATCTCTGTATTTACATATGTTCGTGTAATCATCTATAATAATAGTAGCTAACTTTCAGTGACTACATTTAATGTGCAGAAGCACTATATTAGAGACATATTTTATTACAATATTACAAACAATATTTTAAAGTAGTTTTTACTATATATTCTATTTTACATATTAGGAAATCACAGACTAGGAAGAGTGAAATTACTTGCCTCATTAAGCCACTGAAAATGGTGGATTGGACGCTATTAACCAGATTTTGCCAAGTAGATTAAATGTACACACACACACATACACACCCATTCTTTTCACTTTCTTACTGAAGATTCAGAGCACTCAATATTGGTTTCTGTGGATGATTTTAAAAGATCTATTCTCAGAAAATAAGAAAGTGAAGTGTGATCAGAAAATCAATTTTCTTGCCGGATTTTATTCATTTTGTGGATAACACTAAGATGTGGAAAATTAGTATAAGATCTTATTCAAAAAGTGATTCAAGGAATGAGGGAATTTCCTGATTGTTCTTCTATTATTTATAAAAGAAATGAAGTTTGTCACTCTCTACTAAAACAAAATAAATTAAATTAAAATTCTTGCATATGTGTATATATATATATACACATACACACACGTGGATATATAAAGTTAAAACAAAAGTAGGACAGTGATGCATACAGCTTTATTAGTAAAATGGTATACAGATACCTAGATAGATGACAGACAGAAAGGTGATTAAGTGAAATTGGGTGAAAAGGGGCAGAAGCTTGTAACCAACAGGCCACATTTCAAATACAGCTCTGCCAGTCACGTTCCCTCATGTTTGTACCGCCAGTGTACGTACAGCTGTTGCCAGACAAAATGCAATCAACAAGGGATTTTATTAACAAGGAAATACAACAAGGAAAAAAAAGTCCTGAAAGCCACAAGTGGCCATTTACTTTAACATGTCCAAGTTGGTGCACCTTTGCTCCTCCAAACCTGAGAGGTAGACACGCTGCAAAGTCCAGTCTTTCTCCAGCGTCTCTCTTCAGCATTGTGAGCTGTTCCATTTCTCCAAGGCTCTTTAAAATTTCCCAATTGATGCTAATGCAAACTCAGCTTTCCAAATAATGCTGCTTTGTGGTGGTTCCACACACTTTCTTTATCAGGTCAGCCTTCGGTGGCATCTGACCAAATTCACCAGACCTGCCCTCAGCAGCCCCTGGTCACCTTTGACCTACCATCTGACTCCACACCACTGGCTATGTCTCTGCTGGCCACTCACCCACCATGGCTCCTTGCCACCACCGGCTCACTCTTCCAGCAGGCTTCCCCAGGGCAGATCATGTAGGCCTGTTCTCTCAGTCTGCCATTCTCATTTCTTCCTTTTCTTCTCTTCTCACTTGTCCTTTATCCACACTTTCCCCTTTCTCATTTTCTCCCATGGCTCTTTCAGACTCTGCCCTCCAGGGCATTTTGGAGCCACTTTGTCACTACCCTGTATCATAAACACTATGGAAAAAGGACACAGCTTGTGTTGTTACACAGGGGAAAGCATTTGCCACAAGATAAATGATGACAAAGATAGAAAGAAATAGTCACAAATCACAGGAAAATAAAAAATTACACTGCACATTTAGGGAAAATGAAAATGCAGCCCCATTAAAGGCGTGTTTATAGTATTGGTTGCTTTGATGTCTAACCTTGTCCAAGAATTTCAATTTAACTTCAGCAAGGCAATCAGTTGAGTATAAAACTTACATATAATAAAGCTTTCTCGTATGAAAGTAAAAGCCATGGGAGTAATACATGTTTTTTTGTGTTGTATCTTTTCAATACTCCTCTGAGTATTGTTGAAGCAATTTATATTTTGTTATATTGATACTCCAGTTATTTATTTTTCTGTCAAATTTCAGTTACTCTCACACTACCATACTTGTAACAAAGTGCGTGTAATTTCATTTCCCATATATTTTATTGTCTTTTTGTTTTATATACATGTTCAATAATAAGGACCTTTCTCCAATTTATTTCCCGCTGTACTTCTGGCCAGATATATAAGCATATTTTTCTTTAGTCTGTTAGTGCTGCATTTACTTTTGTTTTTTAGTATGCACATTTTCATAATATTCCTTCTTAATGGTTTTTCATATTCCCCTCTTTATCATTTTCATTTTCTTTTGTGTGCTTGTCCCTTCTCCTAGCATTCTCCTCATGTTTTATATTCTTTCTTTCTACTGGCTAGTTTTTCTTCTAGGACATTTATTTCCTATCTGTATAAAATCCATCTATCCTGAAGCAATTTCTAATTCCTTACAAAACTGAAACCCATTCTGTCTTTGCCTCCAGCTAGGTTTTCAGTTTTATGTTCTTCCATGTCTGGGCTTAAATGAGGCACAAGCAGCATAATGAACAGTGACCAAATTTCAAGGATGGTTTATGTGGCAAAGCAAAAGTACTATGCTTCCATTTCACAAGACAGTAGCCAGGAGACTGCACTAATATCATATAAAGCAAGTGGTGACAAAACCACTGGCATAAACTGTTGTACATGAAAGATTAAGAGAACTCTGCTATTTTGGTTCTCAAGCATCATATACAAATTTTAAATGCTGTTCTCAGAAATGCAAACTCCAAAACAACTACTAAAAAGGAAATAGCCATGGCTTTAACAACTTCTTTTCTACTATTTACTTTCTGCTATTTGCTTGTATTTTCATAACTTACATTTAATTTCTGCTTCATGTATCAAAGTTGTATGAAAATTAAAAACTGAATTTCAAAGATAATTATTAGACTTACTGGGTAGATTATATATAGTGAATCATAATCATGTCTTATTGCAATTTTTATTTAGAATAAATGTTGATAGCAGAGCATTTGTAAAGATTACCAGAAATGGCATATGTCATTAAGAGTTAAGGTTACATAAAAATAATAAAGTTACTAAAAAATGTAAGGATTTTAACATGCTAAAATCTTATCATTTAGCATTGGCACTGTGAAAATCAATACAAATTCACCAATAATTATTTGCTCCTGAACTTACAAGAAACATATAGTACTTTGCACTTACTATTACTTTATATAGTTTGATTAAATAACAAAAAATATTTTTAAAAAACTTTTTTTCTTACATTGATGTAGTTCCAATATTTCTTCTACTATGTTATCACCTATGACCCATCACTCTATTACCTCATGTTCCTCTCTCTCCTGTCTCATTCCCGTTCCTCTCCCTCTGTAATGAATGCTTCATTTCTATGGTCAACTTGTTAGTTTTGACTATTTCTTGTTATTTGTTTGATTTATCTATATTTTAAATATAAGTGAGACAAAAATAGCAAAAACTTTAAAGCATTTACTATACATCATAAGAAAGATGAAGAATCCTCAAACTTTTACATAATTTCATTACTTTTAACTAGTATTTGAACACCTTTAAATGACATTAATCTAGTTTATCAACCTAGCCTTTGGGATCACATAGCATGCTGATGGGAAACAAAATATAATAAAAGATCTTATGTGACTAAGTGAGAGATTATCTATTCTACCTAACTTAAGAATCATGAGTGATTTTTCAATCAGGTTTTTTATTGACTATTCCCATGCAGAGCTAGTTGTTTGTTTCTGGTTTTTGTCAGTATTTACTTACCTTGTTCTTGTGGCTTCTGTATCTGCTACACTGAAACATCTGTGTCTATCAAAAGGCATTGGAGAAGAATTATTCATGCTATGGATTTAGGAGTGGGAAACATTTCTGAGAGCAGTTCTAATTACTATTTGCTGACTGTAAGTTCAATTGACATACTCATCATGTCATTAGAGAATTATGGTATCAGACATATAAAAAGTATTATTTTTTCTGATACAGCAGAAGTCATTTTTTTACCCTGTCACCAACAGGGTCACATGCAGAAAAAAAAGGGCATTCTGAATAATATTAATAAAAGTTATTACTAATTTTATTATTAATAAAAAGTTTATATTATTAATAAAAATAATTACAACTTGTCATATAATTATGAAAATCTACTTTCAGTTTAATTATTTGATTTGGTATTTTTAAATTAAAAATGAAGAAATAGTATAGTATGCATTCAAAATTACTTTATACACACCTGAGGTAGCTTTTCTGAATCACATAGAAAATGAAAGGCAGTTTTCTTCAAGCTAGCCATAAATATTGGATGTATACATTAGTAGAATATGCTTAGTATGAACAACTTAGAAGCTATCTAGAATTATTACACAAGAACTTATATTTATTATTCTGGAATTTAATAAAATTCTATTAAACATTAAATCAACTAAGAAAGTAAAGTCAATTACAGTGTAAGGATATGTCACAATGAGTTCTCAAGATATTCATATATTTTTACAATCATTATTTACCTAAACTTGCTTATTATCTTTTGTTTTGGATCTAATGTTCTAAAAATATTGTCATTGTAAGAGGTTTTAGAACAGGCTGATAGAAAATGAAGATGTGCGTGAATCATATCTTCTATGAATACAAGGGCATAATTGTGTATATGCTAACTAATGATTTGCATTGCTCATATTTTTTCTGTTTTCTCATTTAATAACTGAAGTTTAAGGATAGAAATTTAAGTGTATTTTTGAAAGTTTTTTTTATTTTTGTTAATGTTCCTCTGTTTTTAAATTCACTGATAAATGCATGTTTTTCCTTGTCCACTTTAATTTTCTCATTTATTACTTTATGATTGACCAATAATTGATTTGTCTCAGAAAGATTCATGCAGACATGTTCTACATACTAGAATAAAATCTTAAATCAAGATTTAGCATATGCATGCAGGTCTTGGTTTGCATTGGATCGCAACAATCTTGATTTCAAGACTGTTTTTTAATCAACTAGTCAAATGACTTATTTGAAGTTCTAAAGGTAAATAACAAAAGATTTTATTCAAAATTACAAAAATAACTTATTGTGCAATTTTTCAGACAAAATATCTTATCTTTGATAAGATAAAATTCACACTGTCTTTACCTGGGCTACAGAAAAAATGTTAATAATCCTTTTTTCAGTTGAGTCTATTAAAACAAAGACTTATTACAAAGTCACTAAAGAACTAATTTTCAAAAAAGCTTTTTTTTATTGTTTAGTTCTTATTTAAGTAATGTTATTGCCATATGTGACTTAATCATAAACTTAAATTAAACAACGGTATCTATTGTTATTCCTGTTGAGTAGATATGAAATACTCTCAGTTAGATATAAGTATAACATTTTCCCCCAAAAGTACACTGATTGAATCCAATATTCTAAATAAAAAAGACACAATGATTTTAACTAACTGCTGCATTTAAGAAATTATATGAAATGTAAAAGGCAAAACAAGTTATTTGAAAGTATTTATAGGTTTTTTTTGAAGGTTGCTATGCAGCTGAATGATTACTAAATATGCTGGAGCATAGTAAAAATGAATAAATACTAGTAAAATCAAATGAGAGTGCACAAAGTTATGACTGCCATGCTTGTGGATAGAAAAACCCTAGTATTACTCTGTATTAAAGGATCACACTAGTAAAATGAATTCAATATGTATAAAATTTTGGGAAACAAAACACTTCATTAAGACTGCACTTGGACTAGACTCACAATAAATGAGAGCAATCCCTGGATCTCTTTTGACACAAAAGCTAGCAACTGTTTCCAAGTTCAAGTTTATTTGAATACAAAGTACCTTTTACACAATCTCCTTTACCAGATAAGATTATTAACAACAAAACAGACTAACAACCAGAAGCAAAAGGAGATTGTAGATATAGGGTCACTGGAGGAAGAGATAAAGAGCTAGTTTTTTTCAAAAAACAGAGAAACAGCAAGAAACAGGTAACACCTAAAAGGGTGGCTTACGGAGTATGGGTTACTGTAGTCTGAGTTTTTTGTTACCCTTCAGTGACAGTTCAAATCTGAAGTAACCCTGGTTCAACCAGGGTAAATCCTGCTTGCCTCTTAGGTCTCTAACATACTGAAGGACTAGGCATTTTGTTTATAGTCCTACAAAGTTAACTCCACAGGGAAGATGTTTTTCCCAAAGCAAAACATGTGCGTCCGTTACCCAGAATGAAGAATAATTTTGTTTATTCAGTAAACAAAAGCAATGATGCCCTCCTTCAAATCCTTCCATTACCAAGTGACTTTCTTTCTCAATATAAGACATAAAAATATTTTTATTTAATATAAAAAAATTAAGAATATACTTCCTAGGTCCACCGGCGCAGGTGTTTCGCGCGGGCACTGGCACCCGCACCCTCCGTACCAAGATGGGGCAGTTGCTGCGTCTTGGACGCACCCGCTACACTCGCCTTTTGAGGTCGGGTGGGGTGGAGCTGGGGTTAGCACAGGAGAGGCCGGGCCTGAGGGTGTGTGTGGGGGGGGGTCTGCCACAGTCCCCTCTGGGTTTGTTTCCAACATGAGAGCCCTAATCAGGCAATATCTTAAGACAATTATTCATCCATAGAAACCAAATGAGTGAGATACTGGACGAAAGTCCCTTAAAATGTGCCACACGGGCAGGACTCAAGGGGAACAGGGCGAGCACCACCCAGCACTGAACTGGAAGAACAAACAAAATACTACGCCTACAATGCCACAGAGGAGCTGTGAACAGAAACCTGGCACAGAGCAGCTGTCAACAAGGGCACTGCCCACCCTCTTTGTTTAGAGGGAAGAAACCAGTGAAAGCCGGGCAAGGTGGCTCGTGCCTGTAAGCTTCAGTCAATGAAGTGGCTGGGGCTAGGGATTGCGGTCTGAGTCCTGCTCGGGACAACACAGCGAGACCTAGTCCCAAATAGCTGGGCGTGGTGGTACATGCCTGTAGTCCCAGCTACTTGGGAAGCTGAGGCTGGGGATTGCTTGAGTCTGTGGTACCACGGGCAACGGGAGCCTGCGATTCCACAGTTCCACGGGCAAAAATAGCAAGAACTAGGCTAAAAAAAAAAAAAAAAAGATTCTCGCCTAATGGCAGTGGCCCCACAGCAAAGCCCCAAGGGAGGACCTACCATCAGCTGATGGCTGTCCCTTAAAAGACCTGAAGCATGACTGAAGGAGCAATGAAATGGGGAATAAGCTGCGGAGATGAGACCCACCAAGAAACAACCATCACAAGGCAAAGGTGCTCCAAAAGCAGTACAGGAAAGATAAACAGCAATCTCTACCAAGTCCCGGGAAATCGCACCCTCACCAAGGATGAGGAAATGGATCCAGAAAAGAAAAAAAGACTAAAGGGATAAATATGTACAAACAACAAAAAGAAAGGAGGCAAAGTGACCAGGGGAGATGTGGTGTGTGGGGGATATTCCCATGGGGATCAGCAAGTATACAATCATATATTGTAAAATATCCAAAAATAGAACCTTAAATATGAGTTGAGAATAAGACAAGATCCATGCTGAAATTTCAATATCTATATATCTATATCTATATAGAGAGATATAAAGATCAATAGAAATACAGATATCTATCTATATATATCCATATCTATCAATATTAATACAGATATATAGATATATATTCAGAGGATATATAGATATCTGTATTTATCTATATAGATAGATATAAATGGATTTATATATATGGATTTATATATATTTATATATATAATTTATATATATATATATATATATAAATTATATATATAATATATATATATAAGCTGGGGAGATTCAGACCTCTTCAGCTTGAGGAAAGACAATTTGTGGACACTGTGGACACTTGCCTTTTGCAGTTCTGCCCTTCATTTATTAAAAATTTTCATGCTAAATGTTGTGTAACTTTGACAGATCCTCTCAAAATTCTAACTCCCATCATCATTTCTCACTTAAATTCTACCCAGTGCAACACAAAAGAGAAATTTTATGTATAACATTCATTAGACTTACCTTACTCCCACAGAAAGGTTGGAGATGTCTTCCAGTATTTCCAGGAAACTGAAGATGCCTAGATTCTTCTCCTTTTTTAGCAACAGTCAATCCCATGTTGTATAATTGTTTCCCCTCCTCTCAATTTTCAGCATCCTTTCTCTAGTCTTGACTATCTCATTATTCACCTCCTAATTATTCTCTAAGCATTGATGCTCTGCATCTCTCCAACAGATTCAGTCATAAAGAATTCAAAAGAAATTATTTGAAATGTTTCTTTAAAAGAAGTGAAAGAATTTATTTGGTCACCAGTAAAACAATCAAATACTTTATTTTATCAAGTTCTCCTTGACTGAAAAATTGCCTGCAGGGAAATATGGCAACTCAATGAAAATGATTGATGAAAATTTTCTCTATTATCTCACAGTCCTGTTTTCAAGACCAGTTGCAAAGATACATGAAATCAGTGTTCAAAATCACAGTTATCTGACATCAATACAAAAATGGGGACAATTTCTCCACATGCTTGACAATAGCATATTTCCAAGAAAGGTGCTTCACAAGACAAATAACCTATGGAGTCCATTTAAAAGAGAAAACACAACTAAAATATGTAGTAATTTTATTATATTTTTTGTCTAAAAGTATGTAGTAATTTTATTATATTTTTTGTTTATTTTTTAAAAACTTTCAAAATTAACCATTTCAGTAAGAGAACATGTAAATTGCCTCAATATTCCAACTTTCCTAATGCAGCTAGTGAGAAAGTGAAATCTCGGTCTCACCCAGAAATCAAAGAGGTGCTAGTGTGATAATATGACTTGATGTCATTCCTAGATGGCTGTATTGCTTTTTCACTCTAAGGAAGTTCATTGCCTACTACTCCAACTAAATTGCTCTGATAACTAACACTCTGGTATCAGAAGAGGACTAAGACCTGCAAAAAAAATGGACCAAGACAACATCCTCACACCACGTACAAAAACCAACTAAAGGATTTAGAGGTCAGACCTGAAATCTTAACATACATAGAGGAAAACCTGGGTAAAACCTTCCATGAAGTACAATTCAGAAATCCCTTTTTAGAAACCTCTGCAGATGGCAGAAAACTGAAGGAAAACATAAACAGTTGGGACTACATCAAACTGAAAAGTTTCTGTACAGCAAAAAAGACAAAAGAAAAAAACTAAAAGAAGCCCAACCAAATGGAAAAAAACTTTTGCCCTCTACAAGAGTGATAGGGATTTAATAATGCAGATCCATAAGGAACTTACACAACTAAACAAAAACAAAGCAAGAAACCCAATCAGAAAATGGGGAGAAGAACTAAAAAGACACTTCTCCAAAGAGGAAATACAAATGGCCAAAAGGCACAAGAAAAATTGCTCAACATTACTGTCAATCAGAGAAATGCAAATCAAAACCACAATGAGATACCACGTTACACCAGTAAGAATGGCCCACATCAAGAAAGCAGGCAACAAAAGGTGCTGGAGTGGATGTGGAGAGAAAGGAACACTCTTAGACAACTGGTGGAAATGTAAACTGGACCAGCCACTATGGAAAGCAGTGTGGAGGACCCTCAAACTAATGAAAATGAAACTACCATTTAACCCAGCAATAGCTCTTCTGGAAATCTACTCAAAGGAGACCTTATGTGGGTACAAAAGGACACATGTGCCCGGATTTTCATTGCGGCAATGTTTATAATTGCAAAGATATGGAAACAACCCAAATGTTCAAAAACAGATGAATGGATGAAAAAGATGTGGTATATATTCACACTGGTGTATTACTCATCAATTAAAAATTGCAAATTTGATGAAATTGAAACTTGGAAGTACCTAGAAGAAATCATACTAGCAGAAACGAGATAGAAAGAAAAAGACAGAAACCAAATGGTTTCACTAATACACGGACAACCAAATAACAATACATAAGGGGAGGGTGGGGACCAGCTGGAATGGTTAGGGAGGGGAGGTGATATGTGACCCCTGGAGATTAAATTGATGTGAAATAAATAAATAAACAAACAAACAAATAAATTTTTAAAAAATTAAAAAAAATAAGAAGAGGACTATTGACAATTCTGTCTTCCTATCAAACTGTGAAATCTCCGGGTGAGGGAAAGGATGTCTCTTTAGGTTCATTCTTTCTTGCACTTAAGGAAGAAAGAAAACTTTATACAGACTTATAGAGTCCTCGCCCCCCCCAACAATCCACCAATGAATTAAGCATGAGTGTTAGAATGAGTATGATTTAACAGAGAAAACTCAAAAAGTGAATGTATATTTGACATCAAGATCCCATACTATCAGTTATAGATTTTATAATATCCAAATGTAGCAATTAAAAAAATCTTACGAGAAAGGTAAATCAGCAATTGAAATTAGCTATGGTAATAAAACAACTGAATGACATTGATGACAAAAATGCAAATCTAATATGAGAATTATTTTAAATGTAGGAATTAATTATATTGCAAAAATTTGAAACATTTTAACGAGAAATGCCTTCAATAAAATAGTTAAATTATAATAAAAATATCTGGGATAAGAAAAAAATAATTTTTCTAAGTCAAGAGGAAAAAGATAAATGACAGATGGTTTCACACATATGTGGAATATAGAGAAACCAAACAAAGTGTCAGAGAAAAGCATGTCAAAATGTATAAACTGGTCATAGATCAGATGCAGACAGCAGAGGAAGGAAGAACACATGGGACTGTGGTGACGGTTCACAGGTGCTATGATGATGAGATAACTACAGGGACTACACAGGAGGAGAGATATCAAATAGTACACAAAAATTAATAATGATGTAATAAATACAGCAGTTTTTAAAGAAAACTTTTTGTCTGGAATAAAGTAAAATTGCTGAAAGTAAAAATAATGATACAAGATGTGAACAGTAAAATAAATTAGTGAAATAGAAAATAATTTGAATACAAAAAGCGAAGAGGTAAAAAGCATGATTTAAGAAGGGAGAAGAGAAAACAACAATTAAGCAAGTCTACTAAATTCAGAATATCCAATATTCCAGTATATCAACTATTATTCTATATGAAAACCTTCTATATATTTGAATTAACAGGAATTATTCTGTCTAATCAATCAAAAGTAAATTTTATAGGAAAAATAGTCCACAGATGAATAGACATTTTGTTTGGGTCCTGCCCCTAAACCATACCTGGGACATGGTAGGTTTCAAATATTTCTTGGATGGATGGATGGAGAGATGGATGAGAAATTTTCTTTCTGGAAGAAAATTTCACATGCACTGATTTTACTGTTTTGAAAACAAACGTACAGAATATCCTTAATAATATAGAATGGCAAAATCTTATTTCCTGAATGAAGTATTCAAAATTGCTAGTGTAGCTTGTTTTCAACTGGAAATAAAAAAATGTAACTCAGAGTGCTGACAGATGATTTAGTATACTTATAACATTTATTTTAGAGGAGTCCCTGTTACTATAAGTAGTCTTTGTTTATTCTGATGTTAAATATTTAATATATATCCTCCTGGAAACAAGACAACAACTAAATTGCTTAGTAGTAAGTGCTTAAGAGCTCTAATGCACCTTTAAATAACAGTACTCAGCATGCATAAAATAGCTTAAACAATAAAACATGACTGGGAAGAAAGAAGAGAGAGAGGATTGATTTATGTTGGGGTATTAAACCTTTTAGTTCAAGGTCACTAGTTCAAAACTAACCTAAGTTGTAAGTCATTGATGTATTTAATAATTTGTGGAAATAGGTGAAATAACTTATCCTCTCAAAATGTATGTCTTTAAAAAAACAGAATGAATCAGAACTCAGATGAAAGCCATATGATTATTCAAATAATAAAGCAAGCACACTCACTCTCTAGGACCCACACTTTCTGCACTTCAGCTACAGACACAAAGAACTCTACTTGGCTATTCATTGACTCGAGTGCCTCAAAATAAAGTATTTCTGGATATTCAATTGACCACAATGCATTCTAAATGCAACAAATAAGTTATTTAATAATAATACTATATAATGTCTGCATTACTATCTAGTGAGGTGACATTCCAGGCATGTGGAGATAGTATAAGTCATTGGCTAATTCATTGACCATTTTTACAGAGTGCAGACCCCTGTACACAGTAGCACCCATAGAGCTGGTAGCTGAAATTTCAGATTTAGAATCCATCTTTCATAAATTCTAGTCCTTTTTTTTTTTCCATTGTCAAAGTATTATTAGATCAAGATTACTAGGAAAAGTGGGAAAATGAAATACTGATGAAAAACATTCTTTATGATTCTTTCTATTTGAATTTTATTTAATCTGAAAATACTTACACACTTTTTATTGAGGTAATTTGAGATTAAAAAATAACTACTACTTGTTTTTAATTCCCTTAATTTTCATAAATTGAAGTTACATTTCCCTAATAGCATTTTCCAGACATTTTGAATGGGTTGCGATGTACAGTTCTGGGGGAAAAATCCAAGTTTCTTTATAAGTATAGACAAGACACCAACTATACTATATATAAAATGACATACTATATATAAATTGTCATTTTATACGTATATATATATATAATATATATCATACTCACCAGGAAATCTTTGGAGAGGAAATATTTATATCCAAGGAACAAACACAAGTGTTTTCTACTTGGAGTAACAAATTTCAGATAATTTACTTAAAATTCAATTAATGTTCTTATATTCTAGTGACCTTTAAACAAATGTTAAAGAAAAGTACTAGGATTCTCTGTCAAGGATTGAATATGTAAACAAAGGTTTTAGCAACTGTCATATAGTAGGGACAAAATAAATTTTGTAATTAAATTGCTTTTGGAATGTTTTTGTGTATAAATATATTCTATTTAGAAGGTGTTCAAAATACAGATTATGACAGAAATCCAATTGAACTAAAATAATCTATCAGATATATGTATCTGTTTACTTAGCACATAAGAATAGTATGAATGTCATTATTTGACTTCATGTATAGTACCTATTATTAAATATATCAAACTATTAAAATGTTTTGTTATAATATTGGGTTGGAGGATTTGAATAAAATTAAATTACAATTTGTATGAAATACAGATAAGACTTGTTCTGTCTTATAAAATTTTAATATCATACTCTACACTTTTTGTTACTATTTTTCCTATTATCAATATAGTCTTTTCATATGAAGTTTAAACTAAAAATAAGTAAATGTGTTATGTACAGTAAGTACAGTCTTGCACACTAGAAAACAGTGTATAATACATTTGTAGTACTTTGCTGTGAAATAGCAATTTATGTCACAAACATAATTTAAATATTATAGTCGATCTATAGATCATTACTTTTATTTGAATAACAGCGGAATGATCAAAATGATCTAGGAATGTTTGATTGGTAGTCATGGAAATCTAAGGATCTGTTGTTGTTTTAAGAACCCAAAGTTGATGAAGTTATAACAATGTATCACCAGTAATCATTTATAAATACACAAGACTCTTTAGAATAATATGTAACTAGTCTCTCCGAGTCAGATTTCCTACTGCCGCTCAATGAATTGCTGTCACTTACATCACATGTTCATCTTTTTTTATTTCCTTCACTTAAAAGCTTTCCTCCCTTTCTGGCTTTTTCCTTCTTCTTTATCTCATTTTCTCCTTTTATTTCTTTTTGTTGAGGTAAACTTGGTTTCCATAATTAAGTTTTATTTGTATAGTTTCATATCGCTATATCTACATATATCATTCCACAACCACTACTAGAAGTCTAGTTTACACTTATATCTTTCAATAAACCTTTCTCTATTTGTTCCACCATTTCATCTCCCTTCCTACTGATGCACAGCTTTGTATTGCCAGAATCTATGGTATTAAGCTTTATTTATTCATTCATTCATTTATTTATTTATTTATTTATTTATTTATTTATTTATTTATTTATTTATTTATTTATTTATTTATTATTAAATAATTTATTTACATATAAATTTCACATCTCTGTGATCTCTGGGGTTCACCACCCCCTGACCATTCCCACCCTGTCCTGCCCCCGCCCGAGTTGTGTACTTAATTTGTTGGTTTGTTTTGACTTTTCTGCATGGCTTTTTGTTTGTCTTTCCCATGTTCCATATAATGGTGAAACCATTTGGTTTCTGTCTTTTTATTTTTGGCTTGTTTCTGCTAATATGATTTCCTCCAAGTATATATATATATATATATATATATATATATATATATATATATATAAAAATATATATATATACTTGGATATATATATATATATACACTTGGAGATATATATATATATACACTTGGAGATATATATATATATATACACTTGGAGATATATATATAATATATATTATATATCATATATATATTATATATATATATATATATTACATCTTTTCCATCCAGTCTGTTTTGGGACATTTCGGTTGCTTCCATGTCCTTGCAATTATAAATAGTGCTGCAATAAACATCCGAGCACAGGTGTCCCTTTGTACAAACATTGAGGTCTCCTTTACGTAGATTCCCAAGAGAGTAATTCCTGGGTCTTACAGTAGTTCCATTTTCATTAATTTGAGGGCCCTCCACACAGTTTTCCATAAAGGTTGGACCAGTTAACATTTTCACCAGCAGTGTAAGAGTGTGTTCCCTTCTCTCCACATCCTCACCAGCACTTGTCGTTGCCCATTTTTTGGATGTGGGTCATTCTTACTGGTGTAAGGTGATATCTCATTGTGGTTTTGATTTGCATTTCCCTTATTGGTAGTGATGTTGAGCAATTTTTCATGTGCCTGTTGGCCATTTGTATTTCCTCTTTGGAGAAGTATCTTTTTAGTTCTTTTCCCCATTTTTTTGATTGAGATAAAAGACTTAAATATCAGACCTGAAACCATAACATACATAGAAGAAAACTTGAGAAAAACCTTCCATGAATTACAATTCAGAAATCCCTTTCTGGAAACATCTACAGATGGCAAAATAAAATGAAGGAAAACATAAACAGATGGGACTACATCAAACTGAAAAGCTTCTGTACAGCAAAAGAGATAACAGAAAAAACTAAATGAAGCTCAGCTGAATGGGAAAAAAAATTGGCCTCCACAAGAGTGATAAGGACTTAATAATGAAGATCCACAAGGATCTCATACAACTGAAGCTTTATTTAGTCTGTAGTTTTGCCTTGCTTCTTTATTTTGCACGTACTAATGAATACTAGAAGTTTTTATCAGCATACCTTATTTCACTGAGGATAACCTCAAGGGAATCCATGTGCTGCATATCATAACATTTCATTAATTTGTCTGTATTATTCCATGTGCTTATATACCATGTATTCCTTACCCATTTATAAGTCCATAGATTCTTTAGTTGTTAACCTATCACACTGAAAATAATTCAACAATGAACATTAGGGCACATGAAACATTTTAAACTTAGTGTACTATTCTTCAATTAAATACCCAATGTGAAATTATTAGATGATACAGTTGTTTTATTTTTCATTTATGGAGGGGTTAATCTCATCTGTTTTCTAGCAACCCATCAAGAATGTACAAAAGTATCCTTTACTTCCTTATCAACACTCATTTCTCATGTCTTCTTTAATAACAGACTTTTTACCAGCTGGAGGTGATATCTCATGGTGGTTTTGATTTGCATTTCTGTACTGAACAGCAATAAAGAACATCTTTTCATGCATTCCTATATTAATTGCAACATATTTACAATAGCCAGGTTATAATAATCAATCCACTTGTCCAATAACAGATGAGTTTATTAGGAATATATGATGTGTACTTAAGTCAAAAGAAAATAGATAAATACTGGATAATTTCACTCATTCATAGAATATAAAGACACAAACCAAAAGAAAAACTAAAACAAAACCAAATTAAACTGAAAATATGATTAAAGAGCCGAGATTACAAAAGAACAGAGTAAAGAGCAAAGGCTCTGGTGGATACTTAATGGGTTCTTTGGTGGGAAATATAGTATGGTCACTTAGGTCTGAAAGGGTGTGAAGCCTATATATCCTTAAATAATATACCTGTTGTAAAGCAATGTACCTCAATAAAAAATGATTTAACAAAGAAATAAAGTGTTTCTTAAAAACAAACACATTGGTTTTATAGTTCTGAATGCTTTCTCTGTTCTACAGGTCTATAATAATTTTATAAATTGCACAACTTTTGAAATTGAGTTGAACTGTTGGCTCTAATGAATTACTCCATGCTACCAGCAGTGGAAGACTATTGTTCATATTTTATTTTATTTTTATTTGTGTGTGTGTTGTACACATTTGCTATTGTTGGAAAGATTAAATTTAGAGAAAAAACCAAGACACCATAGGTAGAGTTGAAGTTATGTTGCAGTAACAAATGATCCCCAATATATCAGTAGACTTACTGTCCCTTCATTCTCTGTATTTTGTGGACCCACTGCCACTCTACTCCATGTTACCTTCATCTTAGGACCCAGACTAAAAAAGCAGCTGTTTCCTCAGACATTACCCAACTGAGAGTACAGGAAATCAGGGATGAAAGTATAATGAATGACACTTAAAACTTCTGTTCATAAATACTTTTGAGCACTTCCACTCAGTAAATTGACCAAAGTGAGTCAGATAGCCAGGTGTGAACACAATGGAGTGTAAAGACTATAATCTTCCTGCCGGGAGAGTATCTGTTGAGAGGCCCCATTTAGAAATAGCAAGTAGAAGAAGCAATAAGTATTTTGATGAGTAATACATTATATCCCATTATCCTACCACCAGATAAAATTTATTTTTTAAATTTATATATACATATACATATATATTTCACATCATTGTAATACCTAGGGGTCACCCACCACCTCCCCTCCCTGGCTGCTCCAGATAAAATTTAAATACCTTGAAGTAGATGATGTATTTTCTACTGCTTAGTTTATGTATAATGTATGGAACATTTACTTTTCTTTCTTTTGCATAATTACACTCATCCCTTTCTCATCCTTTTTATTTTTTCTTTGCTCTTTTAAAAAATTGATTGCATATTATACATATGTGTGTGTATATATATTTACATTGCTGTATACCCCAAGGTTCTCCCACCACTTTGTCATCTATGAACCATCATCTTAATCTCTTGTGAATTGTTCATACTTTAAATATGAATGTATTCAAAGGAATTTTGAAGGATAAGAATATTTGTCTGAAATTGTGTCATAGATTTAAATACTACATTTCTGAAAAGTATGGATGATCCTGTGCAAGATGAAAGTTATAGAGAGAGAAATAATGGAGTAGGTATTAATAACTGCTATATTTCAAATGGCAAATAATGCTTCATGGAAGACCATAAACAAACCCAAATTTCAGTCCTAAATCAGTCCTGAATTTTTTTGATCCATAGTGTAGTGTATTGACCAATTCTAATTGCTTATCATTTTTTAGCCTGGTTAGCGAAATCAGACAACTTACAACTATCTAAGTTGCAATTACAGAACTGACTTGTTCCTACAAGTCAGATAACTCAGCTTCTCCAGAAAAATCCATCTTTGCTCAACATTGTCTATAAAATATTTATGCATTGAAAGATTCTGACCAACACATTCCCATATCCTCAAGTCCTCTTCTCCCTCTTCTCCCCAAGTCTAATCAGCTTCTGTGCCCCCAACCCAGACCCCAGAAAATGAAACTCAAGCTTCATCTTTCTTTTGTTCTTCTGAGACCTTCCCTAAAGGTTATTTTAACCCCATTTGTCAGGTCAGACCTATGACCTAGGGACATAGGTCTTTGGAGTCTCCTCTCTCCATTTAGCTGGTTTTGCAATAAAATTTTCTTCTTTTCCTAATTTCTAGCCTATTATTGGCATTAATGCATATTGGATAAATATTGATAATTGGTAATAGGTGTGTTTTGCACAAAAAACAATAAAATTATGGCAAGTCAATTTAAGTTAGATTAAGGCAAAATATTTAACTATTTGTCATATTGAAGACAGATTATTTTGACTTACAGAATGAATTCATCTGAAACTAAGAAAACATATTTCAGTGATGAAAACCTTCAAAGACCGCATGAAGAAAAATTTAAGTGAAGTTAATTTAAAAGAATCAGAGATGCCATGACCAAAATTGATTATTGTCTTGGCTATCCTGGGCCAAAAAATCTTTTGGATAGGCCAAATAGCAATTGCTTTATGGAACTTAGAAGTGGACAGATATCCTCATATTGATTGAAATATTGCCACCACTATGTTAAGAGGTGAAATAGGAGGTGGGAAAAGGAGCTTTACTTTTCAGAATTTAGAATTACAAAGAATATGGGGAAACAGTGTCAGAAAGAGAGTGCATTCTGTCATCTGTGTCTTTATCCTGAGGTATACTAATGCTTATTATACAGCTATAGCTTTAAAAAACTACTAAGTATAATAGGAAATGCAGGTTGAGAGGTGTAATCCCATTAATGCAACAGCCTGTTTTTTAGAAGTAGGTATCTGGTAACTCCTAATATCTATAGTAAAAAGAGCACATTGCTTACATCATGGTGATTGACAATCTCTATAGTTTCAGGCAACATTGTGTGAGAATTGCAAGAACCAGATGATAAAATCTTTATCTTAACATATTTTTGTGAATACTTGATTTAACTATTCCATTGTATGATGGTGGGCAAAATCATAGGGAATCTTCACAGCCAATAGTGGTTTATTTTGTTTAATGGCAGTCTTTGAAGCCTCTGCAGGATCTCAACTTGTGCCCAAAGGCTGTCATTTTCAACCATGCTGATCACAAAGACTGATGACCATAGATATTTGCCAGAGGACAAAATCAGTAATCAATTATGTACAGTCAAGAATAGTTTAGGCTTGTTAATACTGATTAATCCTTTAGTTTAATCACTTTTCTTAATTCCTTTTTTCTTTTCATACAATCCTGCAACTTTTCCCTCTTTCTCAGGAACATTTTAAATTTCTACTTGAAACTTTTTCCTCCCCATTGTGATTCTTTATTAACCAGTAAATGCTTGATTGACTCTCATGTCAACTTTTTATTTTTAGGTTAAGACTGAATATGTTCAAAAAGGTATATAAAGGTATATTACTAAATATATTTTATTATTATTAAGAATATCCAGCAAAATAATTTTCAAAGACTCTTTAAAGTTCTAGAATTCCATTTAATGTATTATAAATGATAATATTGAGGGAAATGTCACAAGAGCTTATCAAATCATGAATTCCAGGGCTTTTATGCAGAAATAATATTTTTATGGTTTCTACATTTTTTTTCTTTTTTTCATATATAGTTGGTGATTTTTTAAGTTTGTAGTATACATATAAATACATTTAATTGAAAATCAAATAAAGAAACAGAAATCTAAAAATAACAAGGTATACCTAATTAGGGATCAGTGCTTACAAAATGACTTAAGGGATTTTAAATTGTTAGCTCAAAAATAAACGTCTTTGAATTTTTTAATGTGCATTTCCTCAGTTCTTAAGGAAAATGATTTTACGCATGAGAAGCCACATTTAATTAAATAAATTCCTCTATAAGATTCGCAGCATAGCTTATTTGAATATGCTATGTTAAATATAGAAGGTTCCACATAAACCAATTTTCAGCTAAGAGACTGCATAGTTTTAAAAATATTTCTTCCTACTACTTTTTCTTTTCAACAACATTATATATCTTTATCTTCATTAATTTGCTATCACTTACCTAGATTTCAGCACATCTTCATTCATTTTTCTATTATTCCTTACTTTTCCAGTGGCATCTTCAGTCTCCTTTCATGCTCTCTTGAGCCTTAATGATTTATTAAGAGATTACTTGATGCATTTTCAGTGCAGTACTGGTCTTGACATTTCTATCTCCTGGGTTATTTTACTCCTCTTCAGCCTATAATTAACTTGTAGAATTTGTTGAGTAGAGATGCAAATACTTTCTTTCTGGGGAAAGAAATAACCCAACAGATTACATCATATGGCCCTATAGAACATTAACCAGTTTATATCAAACTGAATACTCTGATCCTGACACTACTTACAAACACAAAGTTTTTTCAAATGAACTTTGAAGCCGTCCTATATTGGACTGTGTTCTTTATTAAAAATTAAGGGAATAAGATATCTGACACCTCAATGTTTGTTGTGTGATAATTATGATTTTTCCACTGATAATTAGATCTTAACCATGAAAATACTTTCCTTTACATCAACTAATGTCCATTTTTAATCCACAGAAGACAAAATTCCTCCAAGCATTTATCTTGTTCTCATCTATTAGAAAATATTAGTTTCATTTTACAGGCATTAATATATTCCATTGACTCTGATACTTACAGGTGCTAAAGATCTCTTCTTTATATTCTTTTTATTTATATGTATATATTTTTACTCAAGTATCTTTAGTTTATCTCATTGGTTATATGAACTAACAAAAATTCTATTTCAAGGGAACTTAAAATGTAAGTAATCATACACTAAATTCATAGTTAAGTAGTTTGAAAGATTGAGTATACGGGACTCAGTACTCTTTAATTTTCTGTTTATAAAAAAGCCCACTAAAATTATTATAAACATTCTACATGAAAAAATAATGTTAAGATCCCAAAGAAGAATCTGAAACAAAACAACGAAACACATTTTTTCTAAGTGAAGTTTTGTTTTGTTTTGTTTTGTTTTTTATTAAAATACCCTCAGACTGAGGGATGTGAAGGTAATAATCTTTAAATTATTTACAATTTTAATCACTATATAGAACTAAGATTTTAGTTTCTTATTAACAGTGTGTTTTGCAATATTAACTTAAAACTTTAGATGGCCAAAGACTGATCAGAAAAGTATTTTTTGTGCCAATCCAGGTTGTTTTATTCTTGTCCCTAAAAATTATGGTTTAATTCCAACTAAACAAAAGAAAATACACATTTTTCTGTGCTAGAAAGTTCTTCACTTCTGACCTAAGAGAGGCTTCTCAGAGGTTGAAGTCCACAAGACAATGCTTTTGCTATGCTACAAAGTAACTTGTGGCAAAAAAGCCAAGACATAGTGAGAAATGCCTGCAGTTGATCCTCCTATATTATGCTTATGCCTTGCTGGGAGAAGGGGCATATGTAATGGTCTGAATCTACCCTCACATCCAGTGGGGAACTTTTTGGGATAGTACTTTCTAATTGTTTTTGGTACCTAATATTCTTCAAACACAGATTACCAATTAAACTTACTCTTTGTAATACATTACAAAGTAATCTATTAAAATTGAACTTCTGTAAGACAAAGGGAAGACTAATAGCTAAAATTCAAGAATTCTATTTGTAGAAGAATTTGTAAAATTCATACTGCTTGAAATTCTCAAATGTGTTTTTAATGAAAGAATTGTGAAAGCATTTGACATTCTTCTTAACAAAATGAATCATTTATATAACTTTCTGGTTCCTTGAAATTGGGTGTAGGTTAAAAATATTCAGTTTAATTTACAAAGAGAATTTTTTTATTGGTTTCCTGGCAATATATTAAAGGTCCTGATTACATCTTTTTTTCAACAGCAACAAAAAAATGTAAGCTATTTTTCTTTTATTTTAGGATTTCAGCTTGATTTAAATTACATGAGCAATAATTGTAAATTTTTTTCTTCACGTAAGCTAGAAATAAGTATGCATAGAGTAGTTCTTTTGGGAAATAAATATTAACTCCCTACCTTTAAATTTATGTTAAAAATCAAATCAATATGCATTAAATTATACTTAAAGGTAATAAGATATCTAAATCCATCTCAAGAAATGCTTGTTTTTATCATTAAACTTGTTTTCTCTTTCCACATTATTTAATGATATCCCTATAACACCAAGAAATAGTGCATGTCAAAAGCAAATGTTTTCCATAAAGGTGTTAACCTAAAAACCAAAGGTGACATGATTGCCAATCAAGTGTTTATTTGGCACTGAAGAATTGTCAATGATGCAACATTTACAGGCAGAAACTTAAAATGTAGCCCAAAAGCTGTAAAACTTGTATATTTTTATGGAGGGAAAATAGACAGTAAGGAAAAAGTTATTTAGTGGTAACAATCTTAAACTACTTTTTACTATTCATATTTGATTACTAACTCTACAATCATCAGGCTTTGTGATCAAGCTGTTCATTCTCCTACTAGGTTCTCAAACAATTCAGGTTTGAGAACAACTAGGTTCAGAAAAACTTTCCACTTAGCCCAGCATTTCAGCACAGTACCAGCACAGTACAGACACAATCAGCTTTTCACCACATTTATCAAAGAAAAGATAAAAATCAAATGATCATTATCAGTAAATTCAGAGAACACATTGATAAGATTCAGGATCATTTATATTTATTCAGGATCATTCAGGATCAACTCTCAAAAATGGGCATAGAAAGAACATAGCTTCTAATAATAAGGGTCATGCATGAGCAATTCACAGCTAACGTCATACTTGAGAGAAATGAAAGATTTTCCTCTAAGGTGAGATAAAAGGCAAGGATATTCTTTTCATTATTATTAGTGAACATAGCAGTAGAAGTCCAGACTAGCTAGCACAATTGGAAGAGATACATATATTAAAACAACCTAAATTGAGAAAGAAGATGTAAAGCCATCACTATTTGCTGGTGTTAGGATAATTTGCGTAAGACACACTTAAAACTTCACTAGAAATCCATTAGAAACTACAAAACAAAATAAAGGGGCATACTTCAAAGTATAAATAGGCTATATTCTAATTTGTAAAAATGAACTAGAAGAGATATAAATCAAGAAAACCATCCCATTTAAGATTGCATTAAAAAATTAAATACCTAGAGTAAATGTAATAAATAAGGGGTAAGAGGTGACAATGAACACTATAAGACATTGTTAAAATTAGTAGAAGAAATATAGAATTCCACCTGTTCAGACAATTCCCAGTCATATATAGTATGTTAAAAATGTTGCAATTGCAAAAATAAATAAATAAAAGTAGTAGGAGACACAAAAAAAAATGGAAACATATTGCTGGTATAAAGATTAAGAGTTAACATTATGAAAATGATCATCATACCCAAAGCAATTAGATTCAGTACAACTCCTATCAATGTTTCAATAGCATTCTTCAGAGAAATAAAACAGATCTCAGCAAAATTTGATCCAGGTCTTGGACTCAGTGAGGACTCAAAAATTGAAGACAATATTGTTTTTCAGGAAGTTGGTGTGGTGTGTATGTATGTATGGTACAGTTATAAAAATATTAGATAGGCAGATTAACAGCATGTAGAGAAGAATATAATACATATTCGGGAAATCTATTTATTTTATCATTTATACAGGGCAGAAATAATCAGCCGGCACCATAGAAAATATCCCAAGGAAGAAGAATCCTGTCCACAGTATGTATATTTATAGGAACAAAGTTGAACAAGAACAAAGTCAAACAAAAACATGTGATTTGTAAAAATAGAAGTTTCCTTGTGAATAAAGTGGCTTACTAAAAATGATCAACTTCTAGAGCACAGCCATTAGTATCAGTTTAGTCTACTCTTGTATTAACTCAGATCTTTTGAGCTTCTTCCCCCAAAAACTGTAAAACTAAGAATGGAAATAAGCCCCCAGAACCACCATGGTAATTTGAACGTTTAATCTAGCTACCCTTTGGCTAATCAAACAATTAAACAACTTGTCCTTACCATGAATTAAGTACACTTTTATCAAATCATCTTTTTTCATATTTCATTATTCAAAACAATTAAAGATGAACATCATAGTCCCAATATGATTGTTGTGGAATCTACTTTGAATCATATAGTCACCATCATGTCTCTAAATGCCATAATAAGTTTCATAGATGACATGTAAGCAGTTTGATATAACATCCTATCAGCAAAGGTGAAAGAAAACTTACTGATTTCTCCACATTGAATGAATATGCACTCATCGATTTCTTATTATCTATGATTAGGAATGAACACCCTGTTCTGTCCTTATAAATTATTAGGGGAAAAACAGAAAGATCAGTTCCTTATTCTTACAAGGACCTCCACATTTCAATATTTTGTCTGGAGATTTCAGTCAAGCTACCCGAATCTTCAAACAAATCACATAAACTTAGTAAGATCACTGACTCACTGTTTAGTTCATTAATACTTCTAGACTAAGAGTACCCCTGGTGGGACACTTTTTGGGGTTGCCCCCTTGGTTGTGTAACAGATACCTGATTCTTTTTCTCAAATAAATGCTTTCTTCTTACATATTACAGTGTGGTGATTTCTAAGTACACATTATTACCACTGATATCATACAGCAATATGTATTTATAGTAACTTTTCACTTGACCACAAAATTCATTAAATACTCTAAATAATACAAAAAATAAGGAAATTTACTAATTACCCATGGGTTGATGATCCACAAAATGTTTTAATTATCACCTCAGAGAGTAAGTCACTTCATTTCTCTGAAACTTGAATTCCACATTTGAAGTGAACAAAAAGAAGGGTAGATTGGTTATTGACTCAGTTTTATTTTTTTCCTTTTGCCATCCATAATTCAATGAAACACACTTAACATACTTCCACTGACTACTGATGACAATAAAGACATACAATGAGATATTTCGTTCTAATCAATAATAAGAAGTCAGCTTGTCATTGTTTCATGGACTCTATCAGGGTGGTTCAAGATTTATTGGCCAGAGTTAACACTTTATTACTCATGGGTAATATTACCCATGAGTAATAGATAATTGCATTAACTTGTATTTGTTTCATTTTTAAACCCAAATTCCTTGGAGACATAATCATGTAATGATACAGACATATATTGTGCATGCAGTGAATCTGTCATTTGCTTGGGTGGGAGATTTTATTTTTATTTCTCTGTACAGTATGTGTGTGCATATATATGTATATATATATTGTGTGTGCATATATACATGCACATATATGTTTATAGTACTATTATATGCATATGCAATAATATTTCATATATGTGTGTATTACATATATATGGAAGCTAATATATTTTCCAAGATGGCTATAACAGTATTTTTGAAGGAAGCCTGGAATAAAATACTGTCAGGGAACCAGGCACTTCATTGGGCAGTTAGAAGAAAGGATAAGAGCAATTCACAGTAGTTATTCTCAAGTTGTTAACTGATTGATTATACAGATCAATATTTACTAATTTTATGACAATAAATAAGTGTTATACAGAGCACTAGAATAAAGAGAGTTTGATAGTCAGAAAGTTAATGGCACCTTAGCACCTTGGACTTGAGTTTAGAAATAAAGTACAAGCAACTAATAACCAACACCAAGGATAAGATTACATAATAAAAGTTCTTTATTTAAGTTAACTCGCACAGCTATCTTAAAAACACTTAAAAAAAAAACTTTCCTTGGTGTTTATTGTATGACAATTCACAAAAGAAAGCTGCATACAAAAACTTATGAGCAAAATCTCATTCATGATCTTCATTAGCAACATTAAATTCTTTAATGGTAAGCTACAAACTAAAATTTTGGGTAACCCCCCCTCAAAATTCATACATTGAAACTGTAAAATCCAGTATGATGGTATTCGGAAGTAGGGCTAGCTTAAATTAGGCCATGAAAGTAAGAACGAGTGGTGGGATTCATGCCCATATGAAAAAAAGGGAAAAGAGTTTTCTCCCTGTGCCCCATGCAAGCACAGAGAGATTTGTAGAAAGGTGTTTTTCTAGGAGAATCATCTCCACCGCAGAAAGCTTTGCAACAGAGGAGACAGGAGCAAAGGGTGACGCAACTGAACCTCAGCTGACCTACAGGGGTTCACACATGATTAGAACAAATACTCGCTGCTAAGACATCCAGGGAAATCGAAGCAGCTGGGCCACAAAGTCCCAGGAGAGCAGGTCATCACCCAGGAAAAAGACACCGTACCAGCAAAGAGAAAAGCTCAACGGGCCAAACACCAATGACTTGAAACGAAAGGGAGATGGGAACCAGTGGAGGAAGAGTGAAGGAAAGGGCAAAATAAAGGCTCTTAGCAATACATATACAGATAAATCTGTATAAAAAAATAAGGTGTCTTGCAAGTTAATAAAGAAAAAAGAAAGAAAAATTAAGAAAGAAACAAAAAAGTGCTTGTCTACAAATGGGAGATGGTGCCCTTTAAGAACTCAATCTGTCAGTACCTTTTTCTTAGTCTTCTCAACCTTTAGAAAAAGTGGGAAACAATTTTCTGCTGTGTAAACCACAGACTAGCCTGTGGTATTCTGTTAGGTCGCCCTGAACTAAGAGTGTCAAGAAGTTTTCATAATGAGGATCCTGGAATATATTTGAATCCTGAATAACATGTTGATCATTAAAAATGGCTTGTCTTATTGCAATAGTTTTCAGTTTTGGTTCAATATCTGCACATAAAATGCATTGAACACTTTATTTAATCTTGGCCATTTTAAATTGATTTGATTTTGAGAAATAAATACATTTCACATCACATATGAGGCTAGCTTGCAATATATAGCAACTGCTTTTAAATTTCTAGTAAAGTCTACCACAAAGATGAGACACTTAACAATCTGTAAGATATCTTTTTATATTTTGACATTGAAGGCACTAGACAAGTGTAGAATATCATTCTTGATTTTAATATGTATGCTATGATCCGAAGTGGAGAAAAAGCTCATCGTAAGCCTGCTATCATTAAAATTGAGAATGGAAGTTGAAAATAATTCATGGCTCATTTCTGTCTGAAAATAAAAATTTGAAAGTCAAAACTAATTAGAAAATAACATCATCATTCTTATAAACAATCACAACCTGAATTGTGATTGCAATTCTGTTCTGTTACAGCTTGTATCACTTATGGGATTTTGAGCCCACCTGTGGAGGTTTGCTCTGTGAAGAAGTGTCGATCTTTATCAGGTGTAAATTTTCCTTGGTAAGAGAGAGATGTGAAATTTGAGGTGGACAGGAAAGGAGGAATCTCATTTCTAATAGAGCAAATACTTATCAGTTATTTAAGTTTAACTACCAGGTAGCTTTTAGCCATAGAGAAATTTTCTATATGCTTTAGAAATTCGAAAATGTAAGAAAGATTTTTTGAATAGTTTAGCAAATAATAACAGCATATTGAAATCACTTTAGAGGAGGGTTTGCTTTGTCTTTCTTTCCCTCGTAAATTTCCAATGATAATGTTTCCCCAGGACAAAATTCTATTTCATCTATTTTGTAAAAGGTTTATGCAAATACAAAGATTGCATATGTTCCCATTTTACCTTTAGGGGAAAACTTCTGTGCTTTTAAAAATCTTTAATCATGCTGTTATCCTCTTTTCAACTAAACTCATTAAATATACATAAATTAGTTTGAGGGTAGAAAGGAGTTTTGACTACATATGATGCGATATGACATTTTACATTTAATTTGGGTTTTAATTTAGCTTCATTATATAGAAAATGACATTCTAGGCCTGATATTCAATTCATGAGCAGACAGCAAAAGAATTACTGTCTAATTTACTACTTCCTGAGCAGATTTATAAACTCTGTGACATCAGCAATTTTATAATGTTGAAAACTATTCTTTTTTCCTTTTCTTGAAGAGACAGAGGTCATCTGTCTCTTAAACACCAATGAAAGCAAGGAATATTTGCACATAATTAAAAGAAAGCTATTATCTGTAAGAAAATTATTATATTTCCCTCTTTAGCATTCATTTTTAAATAACAATGTGGCCACAGCAATTAAAAGGATAGTACACATCAGTCTCATGTACTTTATCTTTCCCCTCAGTGGTTATATTTTCTGTAGTTATAATACAATATAAAACTCAGAAAATTAGAAGCAACACAATTCATGTTTTGGGTTTTATGCCATTCATCATAGGAGTAAATTTATACAACACTTTATATGCTCAGGGTCACGCACAGAATCAAGATTCCATTTTCCTCATACTACCCCTTTATATACTCACCTCCATCCCTCTCACCCATGATAGTGTGCTGAATACTGTCCCTCAAAAATTTCCATTCAGAAATTCAGAATGCAACCTTATTTTGTTCTGGGTTCTTTGGAGAGAAGCTTATATAAGAATTTTTAAATTAAATCTCCTACACTAGGATATAAGCAAAATTTAGTGACCAATATTCATACACTGAAAATCATATATAAAAATACAAATATGATAAGGTTGATATTGATGTTATAAAACAACAAACCAGGGATTGCCAAGGTTTTAGGAAGTCACCACAAAATAGGAGAGGTAGGGAACCATTTCTTTCTGAGCTTCCATAGATAAACATATTGACACCTTGATTTCAGACTTCTAGCTTCTGGTACAGTGAGAATACCTGTTGCTTTACCTGGATGGTGGTACTATTGTCGCATTTGTCCGAGGATATAAGCCTAGAAACTAAATACATTATCTGTAAATCTTGAGTGTTACTAATATGTTCCCTATATTTGCAATTTTGTCATTTAGAGAATTACATAAATGGAATCAAACAGTTTGTGACCTCCTGAAATGGACTTTATCACTTAAAATAATACCCTTCGGATCTTTTCAAGTTGCTGTGTATATCAATTAGAAGTAAGTGGAACATTTTTCTAGTGCTAAGAAAAACTAAAATAAACTGTGAAACATACATTCTGTATCAAGAAAAAAATATGATTGAAGAATGGAGAAATGATGCTAAAATTTGTAAAGATAGAGCCACCAAATGATGCAGTAATTCAAATTCTAGTTCTACAGACAGTGAAAACAGGCAAACAAAACAGGATCTCAAAGAACTATCTCTACCTTCATGTTCACTGTAGGATTATTAACAATAACCAACATATGGGAATAACTTATTCATGATCAACTAGTGGATAAAGATGATGTGGTAAATGACAGATTAGATGAATAGACTATAATATCACATGCAAAATCAAAACATCTGAATTTAGGAGAAAAGAAGAGAATATTCTACATAAAATTAATCTTTTAAATTATAAGACAGTTTGCTATCACCAGAAAGAATGGGCAAATCAGGTTAAAGGATTCAATTGTATGGTGAAAGATATAGATGAATTTTTAGTGCAAACATAATATAGCATATACTAATATTAATTTTTCAAGTTATATACTTGGAACTTATATCATCTTGTAATACATTGTAATTTTAAGAAAATGGTAGAAAAATAGATTATCTTGAAATTTAATAATGTATATTCTATCATGATGTCAACCAGAATTTCTCACTTTAATACTGCCCTGTTAACTAAATTCATTTTTAAAGTCAATTTTAAATGAACATTAAAAGTGTATTATTATTTAAATTACATTCACAGTAATTAAAACCCATATTATTTTTATTTGAATATTTTAAACTATTGTAATAAAATTATTTCAACATATCCCCTATGTATTACTTATAATATTTTAAAAGCATGCAACAGTAATGAAATTGCTGTAGGGTCATTAGAATTGCACTTTTAAAGCAATAGTGATAATCATACCTAAGGTTGCTCATAGGAAAATGAAATGTGGGAGAAATATTTTATAGTGGTGCTAGTAGTTGATATATACATTTTTCAAACTAAATCAGTGATGTTCCATTCCATTCAATCAGCAATAACAGATGTTCTATCATTAGTAAATTTACATTAAAACTTGACAGAGAACTACTATAAATGTCCATTTGGAAAGCATTGTAAAATTTGATTCAAGGAGATACTTTAAAATCTTGGGTGCATAGCAATTCTTAGTATCCTAGAACTACTAAAATTATAGGTAAGATTATCTACATGTGCACATTTATCTGGGTTGATAACTACAGATATTTTATTATACTTTTAAGATTATACTGACCCAAGAAAAGACACACATTCTCTTTACTCCTTCATTTACCTCCCCCCAGTCTCAAAAACCAACATCTTAGGGTTAAGTAAATTGGTTCTAAGTGAATTCATCCTTGTCACACAGTTAAGCAGAACTGAGACTTGAATTGCTTTCTTCTGTTTTCTGATTCAACTCTCATTTTCATTATACCAATGGTCTTTTATCTCTTGTAAAGGTTTTGAAACCATTAGTCTTATATTATTGTAAGTAATCTATTCGTGCATTATCGAATATGTCAAATAAATAAGCTATCCTCTCTTTAGTATTTATATGTGCTTTATATCATTTTGCTTACATCTGATGTAAGCAAACTTGACTCTCAGGTAAAACTGTTAGGAATAAAATAAGAATGTCCTTCTCACATGTTTGATTGTTTACCTGACAGACTTGGAGAATTGAAACTAATTGAATCATTAACCTACATATACCTAAAAATAAGTCTGTTTTAATGAGTCACCTTAGAACTTAATGAATGGTTATTAGATGTCAACCTTTAACCATTCTTAAGCAAATGTTTTAAAGTAAGTAGTTAGCTCTTATATCAGAATAATAGTTCAATTTATTTTAACCATACCCAATAAACAATGACTAAAGCTCAACCTTGAGAAAATCTTGTTATTCCATATATATTTTTAAATCTCCAACATAGTGTCATTTTCACTGTATCACATTCTTCCCATCCTATTATTTATTATATCAAACTTTTAAATGATTCATTATTGAAATGATAAACTCATATTTGAATAGTATTATATTTCAATAGTTTTATGGTTCCAATGTTATTTTTATTATTCTTGTCTCCCATAATTTGACATCATTACATTCATCTATGTGACATTTAGACTAAATGACACATATGTAGTTCAACATTCTTTCTAAAATTATGCTAAAACTGAAAAAAGTTCATATAAGACTAAAAAAAAATATTGTTAGAATGAAGGGTTTGGGCTGAAATATATGTTTGAATCTTGCCTAATAATAATTTTAGATTTTGATACCCTCTGTAGATATAAAGATACTTTTAAAATATGTTGTAATTTCAAAAAATAGGTAATGCAAAGATACCATTTGCACATGTTATTTTTCATATTGCTCTTTAATAAAATAAAAAATTCATATTCAACATATATTGAATATCAACAGTTCATATGTTGAATATGAAAATTCTTAATTCTATAACATGAGCAGTGTGATAAACAATAGCCATAGTCTAAAACAAGAAAGATAAATATATAAAAATTTTGTTGTGGCGTTATTCTACTAACATATATTTATACCAAAACATCACATTGCATACTATAAATATATGAAGTGATTCTATGGTAATTGTATCTCAATTAAACTAAAAAAAATAAAATAATGTTGCTCTAGAAAAGAGTTTTCTTAGCAGTTTGATTCTATTTGAATTTTTTTGTGTATACGTTATGTTTATACAGCCACACATATGCATGTTAAAAAATTCTTTACAAATAATAAATACAATTTTCATTTGACTTAATAAGAGAAACAAAAAGTCTTTGCAAGATGATCTGGATACAGAGGTACCTAATTGTCCAGTTTCATTGGGTATTGTATGATTGTGAATACCTAAAGAATGAAAGACTGAATTTGGCTGAAATATTGTGAATATATGGTGATCAAATAATATTTCAAACAGTTATAATCATGTGATATAAAAAACACAAGTACTACTAAAGGCTATTATGATTTCTTGTCTAATTTATAATAACAATTGACTTTTCTTTCATTTGAAATTTGCACTATTTAAAGAATTCTTTTACTGGTTGAAGAGATCAAGCTAAGAGAATAGATGTAGGTTTATCAACTGAATAATGATATTTATAACACACAATGGTAAAGGATGAAATTTCCTGGAGGATTTTTAATAATTAAAATTCTTTCAAATTCAGTCCTCTTTTTACCACCTGAAATCAAGCAAGATAAAAAAATACTATCAAATTCTCATTCTACTACTTACTTCAGCCCATTCTTTCATAAATATTAATGTTTTTGCAGTCTTCTCTTATCATTCTAAATTCATTTGTTTTTATCATTTTCCTGAATCTATAATTAATGCAGAAATTCCTCAGAGGACCAATCAATTACATATTTTTAAAAAAACTTTAAAAACTTATTTCAATTTCATTATCTGCATATTTGTAACATAATTTTATATTTACCCTGAATTATTTTTATAACTAAATCAAAATATTCAATTAAAGTTATGACTCAATATTTAGGGTGAAAAATTATGTCACACATATTATCCTTAACTATTATTACAAATTGTCTTTGTTAATAAGTCAATTAAGCTAGCTCAGTGAAACTCTGATAAAAAGCATTTTTTTTAATTCAATTATATACAATATCTAATGATCTGTTTATTATGTTGAGCCATAACTTAAATCATGTCTAGTGTAAAGGAATCATTATTACCAAAGTCAGTTATCATTTTATAGACCATTATCTTTCACTTTAGCAAACAAAAGCATTTATACTACATGTAAATTTTACATTAATACAATAATTTGCACAAAAGCATAAATTCATCATATGTATTGATTTGATCATATGAATATGAATATATATTCATAATATGCATTGATATTTGACATGATATGAATAAAAAAGAGGGATGAAGGTCCATTAAGCTCATTTGAACTGTGGACCAGACACAAATCAATCCTTGAATTTTGACAAGGCTCCAATTTTTTTAACTCAATTTCCTATAAAATAGGAGCTGGTAAATAATAATAGATACAAATGGGATCCTCACTCTGCAAAATGAAGTACTTTTTGCTGGATCTTTCTACAGTATTATGTGACTAGGCAGTTCTTTTCTAATTTACATGCTTCCAGATTTCTAAGAACTTTAGTACAAGCAGTGTATACATTTTACATGGTATACTTTTTCAGGAAAGTGTTAAGGTCACTGTGATAGAAGACCTGTGAGGTGTGTCAGTCTTGTGGCTATGTCCAGACATCAAAACACCAGCAAGAGTTCCCACCCCCAACGTGTGTCAACACCTACATTCTGTTTTTGATTTTAAAACGTTGATTACATTTCTCGCCCCTTATGGAAACCTTCCCTAAAGGTTGTTCTAGCCACCCACATCCTTCCCTTTACTCCTCCATCCCATAAAACCCTAGCCCACCAGCCACGGTGCATGGCTTTCCCGACTTGGCTAGTCCATCCAGGCAACTAGCTCCAATAGGTTCTTTGCTTCTGACTTTAGTTTAAGTAGGTTATTCGTCAACTCGTTCCAGCTTTATAGAAAGTCAGTTGCCAACCAGCAATTAGTGCAACACCTTCCATCAGTAGAGTAGCAGACTTAGTAACATTGGGACATGAAACAACCAATCAATTCAATTGTTAGATTTAATTCAATCCTCATATTGAAGTTAACATTCCCTAAGGGATGATAGGTGTTTTCACTTGACTCACAAATTCAATTCAATTTATGATTAGAAAAGTGTTATTTCTAGTCTAAGGAAAATGAAGGCACAAAATTGAAGTATGTGGTAGACTATCTCTTCCTTGCACTCATTTTCCAGCTAAGTGTATGCTCTCAAAAAAGTCCTCAGTTAGTGACAGTTCCAGTTCCATTATTTTAAAATTTTTCCTAACCATGAACATTTACAAGGTCCTTTCAAAAATATGCATGTACCATATAGTTGAAATCAATTAAGACTTCAATTATGTCTCCCCCCTGCATGTTTATGCTACTTAAGATGAATTAATGAAGTTTCCTCTTAAGTAATTTAAGAGGATAGATTTTCTTATTGATTTATTATGAGTATGCTACATGCCCAGATGATCACTAAGTATGTTACATTCACTTTTTCATTAAACCCAAAATAACCTTATGAAATAGAGCTATAATTTTATACCCAAATTATTGATGAGAGCAATAAAAACTATGTAGTTTAGCTTAAGCTAAAGAGTTAGTAAATACTACAGTTGTAATATAGACTTCAGATAAATAGGATTAAAATGAATAAATCCCTATTACTTTAAGATTCACTGCATAGAGTAAAATAGCTTTATCAACAATAAATATTACACTGAATTTTTTTTTTTTTTTTTTTTTTTTTTGAGACTAGGTCTCGCTACTTTTGCCTGTGGAACCACAGGCTCACATTGCCAGAGTACCACAGACTTAAGCAATCCCCAGTCTTAGCTTCCCAGATAGTGGGATTACAGGCATGCAACATCATGCCCAGCTATTTTTTTGGAACTAGGTCTCGCTACATGACCCCAGTGGGACTCGAACCATGACCCCTGGCCCCCACTGCTGCTTCCTAGGCTGCCGCTTACAGGCATTCGCCACCATACCCGACCTACACTGAAATATTTTTAAAATACATATTTGATTTCATTGATACACAGCATTCATTTTACCAGTCCCATATAGTTGAATAACTTTTAAGTTGTTTCATCTTTCATAATAAATGATATATAATATAATGATCTTATAATTTAATCTTTGCACACAATCTTAAATATATTACTAGATATCATTAGATAACTATAGAAGTGGATTCACATAATAGCACATACATTACACATATGATCAAATATACAAGCAGAAAAACTATGAAAAATTTAATTGCTAACTGTAAACACTGATAAGTTACATTTTCTTTCTGTAATATGAGTTCCCAGGCATTTACTTCAAAAGGGGCTAGTTAGAAGAAATACATTGCTGACCATGCAAACAAATGAAGAGCCATGTTTCCCACCATGAGCCTTCTTTTTTTCACAGAACATAGTTGATTTACGTAACTGTCTTTTGGAGCCACTTGTGTTCTATTTCTCTCTGCCTGTCTTTTCCTTCACCTAAAATTTCAGCTCCTCATGTTTTAAATTTACCTATAAAGAGTCAGTCCATGTACCCTTATTT
This sequence comes from Uropsilus gracilis, assembly GCA_004024945.1. Lineage (NCBI taxonomy): Eukaryota > Metazoa > Chordata > Mammalia > Eulipotyphla > Talpidae > Uropsilus > Uropsilus gracilis. The sequence goes on along the minus strand of PVHY01000870.1, from coordinate 42,155 downwards.
CCCCAATAACCTCAGGACCCTTAGAGACACAATGTACTCAAATGTTCACACTTGTGTGTGAGCTTTCTCTCTCTCTGTCTCTCTCTCTCCCTCTTTTTCCCCCTTCATGTCCCCTACATACATACACACACAACATACAACTTTGCTGTGTGGTTCCAACTATATGCTGTGTAACACTCAGGCTTTACAAGTAGTGAGTAATTGTTGTTGCTAAAAGGCATTTTGCAATTGTAGTAAGAACCACAGAGTCTGTCCATTGCAACTTTGGATATTGAGAGACTAAAACAAATATAAAATATATCCATTTCCATTTTGCCACAGAGTCTTTTCCTTTGCCTTAGAAGGTCTGAGTATATAATATATGCATGTGTATGTATATAAATCTAATTATAATGTGCATATGTGTTGAATGTAAAATAATATCAGATTCATTGCCTTCAAATTGTAAATGCTACAATTTGACTTCAAGATAAAAGAAATTTTGTCAAACATTTTATATAACTGAAGGATGGTATTTAAAAGTACGTACACTGATTTAGTGTGCACAACCAAGGACACATTTCTTCCATTTTGATCTACTGGATTTGGAAAGTATTTGTCTTGTTGCCATTTAATAAGGTTAAAAATGATGGTCCCACTCCTTGCCTTGCAAGCAGGTTTGGGAGGTCTGAAAATTCAAGAGCATCAATAAGGCTGCCATGGAAACTGAGCCATTAAGACTCACCACCATGAACAGAAACACCAGCCCAGCTCCAGTAATGCAGCAATATTTCCGAAACAGTCTGTGTCAAAGGCCAGTGCCTAACAGCAGACATGCCAACCAATAACTGTTGTGAAACTGACTCCACAAGAAAACTTAGGAAAACAGAGTATCAGATATGCGCAGACCTTCAGTCCTCTCTGCATGCATAGGCCTTCAGTCTTCTCTGGTGAATTCTTTCACCATTGCCTTTCCACTCACCCAGATACTTCCACTAATTCTGATGGCCCACATGTATTCTTTTAAATTATGACAGTCATTCAAGCCTGATATAGAAATAAACTGAATTTGGAAATAAATTTTTAATAGCTGTACCAGAAAATAATAACTAAGATCTACAAAATGATTCATATACCACTGTACATAATTAGAGGAAGAAAGGTTTTCAATATAAATCAGTTAAAAACAGTGACATATTTTATCACTTTAATTTCTAATTTTGCATATAACTTATAATGTTCATTATACCTTATAATGTTCATTTTTATCTTGTAATGAATAAATGTTATATAGTGTTATCATGGTATATAGATATGTAATTTATATGTATTTTTGGATGCATGAGTATCCTCAAAAATTTACTGATAGTAATTTTAATGAATAAAAACTTTGGAGGCAATTCATTGTAAATTCTTTTTTTTATTTCCTGGATAATAACTTTTAATTAGTGTCACACATAACCAACTATGTGATTGACTTTGCCATAATTTTTTGCATATGGGTGTTGGAAAGTAAAAGTACTTTTCAGTCATTTTTTTTGTTTTGGATTTTATACAATTTGAGAAGGAAACATTGCAGGAACCAGCAGGCTAACACTTAGCTCCCAGTCATAAATACAATAAATACATAAATGCTATAAATACTGTGCATTTCGAACATATGGCATTGCTTCATCATCAAAGCTATTTTTGTACTTACACTTTTGGCTCAAGAATGGCCTACTGACCTAATGTTGGAGGAGACACTATGACTGCTAATTATTTTCCAAAGTTCCACAGATCATATACTTAAAAAACAATATATATCTTGATCAGATGTATGTTTTAGCAGGGATGCTTGATATCTGGTTATATCTAACCAGTATGGCAATATGGTTAAGTATTAACTGCCAATGAACGTTAAAGTACATATTAGTGCCTGCTTTATGATTCCAGAGGTAAAATGTGTTTAAAAACTGGTAATGCTTTAACATTTTTCAAAGAGCCACGAAACATGTGATTATATGTCAAGACTTAGAAAAAACAGAATGTTTTTTGGACAATTCCTGAATTCATGTTAATTTTTAATAACTTTCATGTAAGTGTGTGCAAATCTAATTCTTAGTAAATTCTATATTAGCATCTCTATCTCAATAGAATTTACCGCTGACTTCATAAAATGAGGACTTCATTAATGTAAACTTCAACTGTGTTTTTAAATGTAAAGTCTGTTGGTACAGAATCAAAATTTTGTAATACATAGACATGTAACAGTAGTAGCTACATAAGTTAACTAGTAGGTTAAACCAGGACCATTTTTATAAAAGTTACAAGATATATTTTGTTTTTATGATACATTCAATACATTATGAATAAAGAAAACTCTACTAGTGTATGTTGATACTGGGTGTTAGCTTGGCACTATATATAGCTTACTTAAATGCATACTTTTTTTTCATACTGTAAAACACACCAGGTCAATTTATTTATTTTCATTACTTTTTTTTCACTTTAAACATACTTTTTTTCCACAATATAAGATTTCATCCCTCAGATGCAGTCACCAAAGTTTTCCCAAAACCAAAGTGACCACAATCCTCCACACTCTATCCTGTTTTATTCTCCCTCTCTCCCTCTCCCCCTGTCCTGAGGGCCTCAGATAGGAAGTCAGATTTCAAGAACCAGTCTTACATTTTGTATTTGATTTCTCTAGATTCTGCAAATAAGTGAAAACATTTAGTAGTATTTATCTTTCCTTCTGGCTCACTTTGCTTAGAATAATCCCCTTCAATTTCATACATGTTTCCACAAATGGAAGGAGTTTATCTTTTGGATTGCTGAGTAGTATTTCAAAGTTTATATGTATCACATCATCTTGTTTCATGTCTACGTGTTAGAGATTTTGTGTTATTTTTACATGTATGGAAAAATAAGTATATTATCCAATTCTATGATAATGTATTTATGGACTGAATATTTTTTGTGCATGAAACGGCTAACAATTTTTACCTAGTAGTCTCCACTATCACTAAGTTTTCTTCATAATAGTTTAATAAATGTTCACTTTGTTTGATACTGGAATATATATTTCCATAAAAATATGCAGCAGTGACAAGTTTTGAGTCTACATTTAGCTTTCAAAACATAGAGTCTCCATATAATCTACATAATTTGACTCACAACAAAATATTTATTATTGCTTAAAAGTTTATCTGGTAATTTATGCTATTAATATTTCCAAAACAAATATTCTTACAGGATATAATTTAATAATCATTAAAAAGTGCTTTATATAAAATAGGTTCTCTTAGTAGAGGAGGCTGATTATATGGTGGTGAATATGTAGATGTTTGTTGTTGCACATGATGTGGCGTATACTGTTATCTAGGAAAGAAGCTGTGTTACCTAAAACTATACTATGTTATAAACCAATACTGCCTCAGTTAAAAAAAGAATATGTTCTTTTTAAAGAATAGTTCAATAAAACCATGTAATGAATTACTGAGTCTCGATGTTGTCTTTTTACCTATCAGTTGCTTCTTTCTCTTGTCCTCTTGCATTCTTCCTCTTCCTCCTGGCAAATTTTAGACGAGATTTTTTTTTACCCTTTGTTAATCAATACTCATGATAGTACACATTCAAACTTACATTCAGACTAAGTTCAAACTTACATTCAGACTACATACTGAAGACTTTTTAATCAAAAAAATATATAATTACAAGTAACTATGCTTAAAGTCAGACTCAACAATATTCTATAATTCTTTCTCCCTCTCTCTCTCTGTTTCTGGTACATACCTTACATTAAGGAAAGATGTCTCAAAATCCTAACTAAATATAATTTTAGTGGTAATACCAGTTTTAAATTTGTAGAAATATAGTTGTCTTTGAAGCACTACTTTAAATTATTTAATTATATGTTTTCATGTATACATCAAGTACATCTGCAGATATTAACACTTAAGTCATTCATGATTCTCCTGAATATCCAGTTTGATGTGTCATAATCAACTTTATGGATAAAATCATAATAGCTCATTACTTATGAACCTTTATAACCCACTGGATAAGTATTTTCACCCAATATCATTATAACTCTGCTTGTTCCCAAGACAGCAATTGGTAAGCTTAAACTGCTGCTTAATTAGACAACAAAAGCTTATTGTTGCCTATATTCTGTTTGGATTCTGGTGCTCAAAGGACCATCCTAAGCCAAACTCTATGTGAGAAGTTATTCTCAAAGGCTATTTCTTTTCTCAATTGCCACAAAATGATAAAGGGTGAAACTAAACACCTAATTCAACATGAAAAAAAAATTCCTTTAAAGGAATTAAAATGACTAATTCGTTTAAGTTTCTCAGATATTTATCATTTCTAGAGAAAAACACTAAGACTATATATACTTCCATGGAATATTTCTATAGTTAATTCTTTGAAAATTCGCTGAAATTTCAACCTAATTACAGAGAATTCAATAAAATATCAAACAATACTAACCTGGCAAATAGGAAAGTAATAGTGTTTCCTTCTGCTTCTGATAGCTTTACCTTTTAGTTTTTGAACTGTGGATTCAATTTGCAAATGACTTTGAAAATCATACTAATTTTATCCTGTTAATAACTGATGTGTTAAGTAAACTGTTGGCCAGTGAGTTCTACCATTTGAGTTCTACTTAGCATTAGAGAAATCAAGAAATCTGAAAAATAATACCAATTTTCAAATGTCCTCATGGATAAAATCACCTAGAGTAGAATATGGGCACTTGCACCCTTTTTATAATTACTTTAAAATTTACCGTAATTTCCTAAAACCACTCTTTTACTCATGTTCTCTAAAACCTGGCCATTTCATTTATTTGAATTACTGTTGCCTGTCAGTCTCATGGAAGTATTTGAAAGCCAGAGCTCTATATTAACCAAGGCAAGGTAATTAATCACTTAAACTACATAGACTGTAATGAAAGTGTTTTCTATATTTATAACATCTATTTTTTTTGGTTGTTTTCATTTTTTATTTGTTTGTTTGATTTTCCCTATATCCCTCATATAAGTGAGAACATCCTGTACTTCTTTTTCTTTTTGGCTTATTTCTGCTAATATGAGTCTTTATAGTTCCATACAGGTTGCAGCAAATGACATATAACATCTATTTTTAACAATAAAGATTATAGTATTTTGTTGAGTCTAACTTTAAACATTTCCAATAATTGTATTTTATTTTTATAAAACAGTAGTCAGTATTTAGTCTGAATGAGTGAGCACTATCGTCAGTCTAAAAAAGAGTACAAAAATTGAGTTTAAAATTTGCCAATGAGATGACAGTATCATTGTGTTATGCCAATGATCAAGCCGTTTGTACATTCAGATAAGATATGTATTTAAAGTCTAAAATTCAGGAAATTTTAATATCAGTTATATTGCTCTGAGTTTTAATAGACTAAAAATGTTAAAAGCTAGGAAAAAGAATATGGGTAGACTCTTCAAATAGTTACAACATATATGAATAAGGATGGCCACATACTTTATGTGAATCAATTTATTTCCCCAAATTTAAAAATTGGCATGCATACATACCATACATACATACATACATACATTTTCATACTATCTTCCAAGAAATAGGATTCATCTCCCTTCTTAATTTTAAAACTTTGTCCCAGATGCATGTTTATTTTTTAAATGAGGTAATACTGATTTAAATACTGTACATGATTTAGGGGAATAATTTCACACGCCAAAGTATGCCACCATGCCACACGCTCCACCAAAGACCCCTCTTCTTTTAACCCGGAACGGGACCCATGCCACCTTTGTATCAACCCTTATTCTCCATTTCCCTCTCTTAACCTTCATTCTGCAGCCCTATTTTGAGACTTTTTTTAGTATGGTTTTATCAATTCCTTTGTTTGGTTTCTCTTTAATCCACCAGTGTTTATTTTTGTCCTTACTTTACATAATCTTCTCCAGCTCTAACCGTGTTGTAGCAAATGACAAGGATATTGCTGGATAATATGATTTATCTATTTTTAATATTAAGAGGAATTTTTATATTATTCTCCATAGGATTGAACCCCTGTCCATGTTCCCACATGCATGAGTTTCCTTTTCTTCAAGCCCTTAGGGGCATTGTTGTTTCTGTTTTGTTTTATTTGTTTGTTTTGGATGTGGGCCATTCTCACTGGAATGAAGTGTTAACTCATTACAGTTTTGATCTACGTTCCCCTGATGATAAATGACCATGAATATTTTTCATGTGTCAGCCCCATCTGCAATATCTTCGGAGAAGTGTCTATTTAGTTTTCTTATCCATTTTAATAGGGTTCTTTGTTTTCTTCTTGTGAGCTCTATGAGTTCTTTGTAGATCTAAATTTTTAGCCCTATGATGGATGTATGTTGTACAGTTACTTTCTCCCATTCACAGCATGTTTGTCATATTAATGGTGGTTCATTCACTGTACAGAAATTTTTTAAGTTTGATGTCGGCCTTTAAAAACAACATAACTGTCTTTGTTTCCTTATATCTGAGCAAAACCCAAATTTCTATTTTATTCCATTCCCATTAAATTAATTCAGTTTAAAAATCTTCTGATTTTTAAATAACATTTTGATAAGATGCTACCAAAATATCCAAAAATCCAGTTAGTCTGATTTCATTACCTGGTAATTTTACATTCAGAAGGAGCTTCAAATTTACAATTTACAATAACGCATAGAAGATTCTAAGAGAAAAATTTATTTATGAATCAAACTGAGTATCCATATATTTCATTATGCACAGGTCATTAATCTAAATAGTTTTCTCTTCTAGTCAAATAGATTGTTTTCAGAATTTAAACTGTAAGTGTATAGAAGCTTATATGTAAGTATAAATTTTAAGTTGAATTATAACTTTAGAGCTATTTTCATCATAACTATACAAGAAAACTATTTCATGTAGCTGCAGTTTAAGTGAGATTAAAAATGTTGAAATTTTTGCTAATCTTGAAGACAAATGACTAGGTGCACTGCAAATAAATCTACTCTCTGTATCTAAGATGATCCCATTCTTTGCTGTTGTAGGATATTTGCAAACTTGCTTCCCATGACTTAACTATTCTTCTCCAGACCCCTTTTATTTAATTAACACAAGTTTTCTCTCCCTTAAACTTTATTTTCACTGAGGAAACTTCAGTGACCCACATAAATTTTTATAGCCTATCTGTTCTGCTTTACCATTTCAAATGCTCTACATTTTTGTTAAGGCACAAATGAATAACTATATGATGCTAGAATATATGCACTAGACCATTGTCCATTGAGCTCCCTGCACATCCTTCCTGTCTCCATTTGCAGTCAGACTCCAAAGGTTTCTTAGTGGTTCATGCACTGAATTTATCTTTCCATTCTTATTCTGCATTTTATTTCACTTTGTTGAATTTATCATAGCAATTATTTACCATGGCTATTATGACTTCTCTGTCTGAAAAGATAAGATGTTCAAATTTTAGTGTTACAGTCTGGAGATTGATCTTTAATTCTGGTGTCGTTTTCTTTTCAGGTCTTCATTGTATTTTTGTCTGCCCATTTTGATGACTTAGATCTTCCCAGGACTTATTTACTCTTATACACTAACAAATTGAGAACTCCAAGGAAAACCCGAAAGAGCATGCTGGACGCACCTATGTAACTCCTGACTCTCCTATACTGACCACTAACACCCATATGTCCTGGTTGCACAATAGTGTTCTCTGTGGTTACTTGTAGTTTCTGATTACACACTTTTCAGCACAGACCCAGAGGTTATGCAGTGTGGTGTGATGTCTGGGAACTCAGATCCTTTGAGGCTTGTGCTCAAGAAGCCAGCTGCAGGGAACTGGGAGGATGTTTACAAGCACTAGACCTCCCCTACAAGAAATGTCATAAAGGGCTTTACTATCTAAAAAAAAAAAAAAAAAAAAAAAAAAAAAAATGAACTCCCCCCCCCACACACACACACACAAACAAATTATTAAAGACTTGGATCAAATCATACAACTAAAGACAAAATGATAACAGCAAATCTTCAATCATCAACGATAATCATATGTCAGTGGACTTAGTTTATGAATGGAGAGGTAGAGATTGATCAGTTGAATCAGAAAAGAGGGCCCAATTTTCTTTTGTGTCAAGATGACTCATTTTAACTTCCAAGATAAGCACAGAGGTAGTGTTAGTGGTGGTAGTAGTAAATAGCAATGGTTTTGGTAGCAAGATTATTATTATTACTAGAAGTAATAGTAAACAATAGGTGGTGGTAGTAGTAGTATTTCAACTGCACCTGATCCCATATTCATTATGAAGATATGTCTATAATGGAACTACAACTTTAAAGGTGTTTTTTCTTATTCAATTTTCCAGTTACAGAAGCACTTGGCTATCCATTTCTAAAAATACATTTTTAAATATACTTTTAACCAGTAATTTCTAATAGATACTTAGTTCTAGCATTAGAAAACTTTCAATTTCATGAGAATGAATGAGTTACACATGGTATTGTTGACTAAGAGATAATATAGTAAAACTATTCTTTAGAAAAGGGATAAAATTTGATATATTTGCATGTTCAATGTCCATGAATGACTTTATATGATTAATTTTATGAAAAACTAGTGATGATGATGGATGTGTATCAATATAGAGTAAAAAAAAATAAGTGAACATACTGAATGACTCAACTTTTTATAAAATTTTTCAGTAATTATATATACAAGTGCCAACACAATAGACTGGAAACTTGGTTTGTGTACCACATTCCTGAAAATGTTCTTGAAATACACAATAGTTTTTGAATCTTTCTCAAAATATGAAAGTACTCAAATAACTGAAAATGTACCTTGCCTTGAGGAAAATAAGCTAAAATGCATTTAATAATATTCATCTCTCCTTTACTTTGCACGCTTAATTTTTCTAATAGATTTTCCTTTTAAAAATATTCTCCTTATAGATTAAGAGTCATCCAACAAATCTTTACTTTATTTCAATGGAGTTTTAATTATTCTGGACAAATGGTCTAAAATTTATCAAAATTGATTTCAAATCCCTAAGTGACTGTGAATAACTTAAAATAATTTTAACATCTATTTCTGATCTAAGAAATTTGAATCTGAAAAAGGATCATATATTATGAGTATAGAGAATATAATTCATAACTATTATGAGTAAGAAAGCAGTTTTCATTCAAAGAGGCACATAGATCAATTGATGACTAATATCAGATAATTTCAGAACAAATTACTTAACCTCCATGAATCTAAATTGTTCCTTCTGGAAAATAATAATTGCAAACATTGTTCACAGAGATATTCCAATCTCTGTGAAAATAATATGCCACATAAAGAATATGTGTGTGTGCAATAAATGGCAAGGGATGGTGGTTGTGGTGGAAGTGGTGGTTTTACTGGAAAGAGACCATCTAGGGGTCATCTTAGTTTTTCTTGGGATTACCATGGTGTCTAGAGTTATATCTTTAATACATTTTCACTAAACGATTAAAATGATTTATTCTAACAAAGATGGCAACCAAGTAGCGGCTTCTTCATTTGCTATTAACATGTCAGCATGTGACTTTGATTTCAAGAAACAAAACAATATGGAAACAACTTGACTATCCATTATGAGATGAGTGTGCAAATTGAGAAATGTGGTCTCTACACACAATATAATACTACCCAGGTATAAAAATAAGACAAAATCTCACCATTTCTAGTAACATGAACAAACTGAGGGGATTATCTAAATGAAATATACCAGTGGAAGATAAACAATTGTGGAAATAAAAAAACAAAGTGAATGAACAAACAAATTTTTTATATTCTGATTTAAACAAAATGGTGGTTGCCAGAATGGAAAGAAAATTATTGTTGGGTAAGAAGAGTAAAGGGGGACAACAGTGTTGGATGGAATATGAAATTTCATAGTGACCATGTATATGTATATTCAGATGTCACAATACCAAGCTGTACTACTGGAGCCTATACTTGTTATAAATTAATACTGTCATTAAAATTTAGAAAAGTCATCACATATTTTAATTCTGTTGCCACATTAAGGATATTTGTGAATCAACTGATTTCAAACTTCAGTTTCAAAAGTTTTATGATGCTGAGAAAGAGCAACTTTCTCGATGAATGGCACAGTTTTCATTCTCAGAACACATTTGCCTTCAGTAGGATTCTATCAGCATACCATGAAAAACTACTTATTTCCCAAACGCTTTAACAAAAATGAAATTAATTTTGAAAACCCAGATGTATTCCCACATGGCAGTAAAGATGATTGTGCTTGGAATCTCAAATATATCAAATGCCTCATTTGTTCTTTTGTTGTTTCAACTACTTTTTACAAGTTCTCACAGAGCACTCCTTTACATTTGTCATGTATGTTAAAAATATCAGTTATTTATATAAATGGCATTCTTCACAAGGATTTGAATTTCAGGGAATTTGTATCTCATTTTCCACTTTTAAAGACATTTATGGCAATAGATAAAATAAGTAACGACTATGTTTCATATATACACACACTATTACAGAGACAGATATATACAAAGATTCATATTTTGAATAAATTCATAAAGTTATGCATATTCATTCAACTATCATTTATTGAACATCTATTATGCTATAAATGTTTTGGTGCTGGAGATTCAGAGGTGAATCAGTCTAAACTATTTTAAGGGAAGTTAGAAAATGAATCAAAAAGTAAAAATAGTATGTGGTACTAAAGGGAAAAATAGGAAAGGAGAAGAAGAGATATAAAAGGGAATATTTTCTAGAGAGGATAACAAGGAAGAGTCACTAAGAAGTAGTGAATCTTAATATTTGTTTGTAGACCTATCTCTTTAAAAATGTTTTTCTTAATTTCAGGAATAATTTTGGGTTGATCTTTAAAATTTTCTAACAACATGGACATAATACTTAAAAGTCTCCTTTAATTCAGATGCTTTCATCTATTTTTACCAATTCCCTTCAGATAGGGTGACCCTTCAAGTAATGTATCCTAGCATTCTTTTTCCCTTCATCAATATAGTTTATATAGATTTGCATGAATTCTATTTCACCTGCTAGGTGATTTTAATAAACAGTGAAATAATTGTGAGAAGAATTTGAAACTATGAACCTCCTTGGTAGCACTAAACAAGAAGAAACAGCTCCTTATTCACCTTTAAAAAACATTTTGAGTTCTTGACAGATTAACACTTTGCATAAACCCCTTCATTTATGAAAAATGATTTTAGCTTCCCTACGTTTACAATTATCCTAAATAATATAGCTTATTTGGGATGCTAGCTTATGGGAAACTTGTTTATACATCTCAAGCTTGACATTTTAAATCATATATTTTCATTTTTTTCAGAAATGGAGTTTGAAATTTTTCCGTGGCATAAAGTATAATTTCTGTTTTGTTTAGTTTTAACAAGTGGTCCCACTTCATTTTAACATTAACTTTGAATTTTAAAAGCATAGCTACTGACATAATAGATTATTTTCAGTAAGAACTTAGCAAGATTAAATACATGAATAAACACTATCATTATGATTTGTATGGTCAACTAAAATGATTTTGAAATCAAGTAACTGTACCTTCAATAGAATTGTTAATGTCAATAAATGGTCACTTATTTCAGTGTCACTAGAACTGTGTTCTTTGGCAACAATTTGAAGTTATTAACAAGTTTCCATTAAGAGTGAGGTAAACAAGGAACCTGACTCATAAAAGCTAACAATTTGTGCACTACAATCAAGATAAATACTACAGAACCATAATGATTTCTTCCTCCTTTGTTCTTTCCTGCTGTTAAAATTATGCTGTTACTGTTTTTTTGAGTAATTGGTTTGGTGGGTCTATTTCACATTTTCTTATAATTGGAGTCTGGAGTTATATGAATCAGAACCATGGTTGAGTACTGTTCTGCAAAAAGGTATCTTCCTAGCAGTAACTGAAGATAGGCTCAGGACAAGTTGTGAATCCAGTTAGGGATAAAACAAAAATTTAGAAGGCATTGTAAGACACTAAGACATAGTAGTTTAACTAGAACACTGGAATCTTTAAAGCTTTGAAAACATTATTTGATAGGAAATTAAAAAGAAACTAAAACAACAAAGGCTGTTTGTATTATCTTATTTATGTTCCATCATGTTGAACCCATCTAAATTTTAGAAATAAATGAATTTAATTGAATATTATTACAACAAATGCTAATTGTGTTTGTGTGTGTGTGTGTGTGTGTGTGTGTGTGTGTGTTAAGGTTTGTAGAAAGTAGAAAGAAAAAAATTCCTATTTTGGTCTAACCATCCTATCTGTAAATGATAAAATATTTCAATGTTAAAAAAGCATGATTTAGGGTAAAAAAGCATGATTTAGATAACAAAATATACAGAAGTGTGTTGTATTATTCAGAAATAAGTTGCTTGTAATAGATAAGTGTTGTGAGTACATTTTTACTAATTTTATAGGATTTTCTCTTATAATTATAATAATTTTCTCCTTGCCTTCAAAAATGCGATTAAAAATAATTTGTAATTTTAAACAATGGTGAATTTCAGTATGATAAAAATTATAATCAAAGATAGAACCAGCTTTTAACAGCACCTAAAAGAGCTTAGTTTCAATTTTAAGTTAATTACAATAGTCAATATCCAGTGTCATCACCACAGTATCTATATGCGAAGGGAATGGATCAGATTTTGATTGAACGTTGAAAGCTAAGAGATTTATTATAATCTACTACTCTATAATGTTGACTTATTTAAATTGAGCTAATCATAAGTGAGTTTATTAAAGAATTAAGACTGAGGACTCAAATCTATTTTCAGCATCCAGACAACTGTGGGAAATCTTTCCAAATTTTTAGCCTCCCAATCAGAATTTTATGCAGTCTGCAAGGACATTTTACATTTTCAAGGACTTTTAGAGAAAGGCCAGGAGATGTCAGGCTAATGTAGCTATCCAATGCTACCTATGTACTAAGGAAAACAAGTAAGGTAACGAGTTGTTAAAATTTACCCTATTTGGATCCTTATCCTCTAGGAACTGGAGGTTTGAGCATTGTCTAAAACCTTAAAGCTTGTCCTTTTTGAAAATGCTAATTTACTCGGAAAGAACTTTGTGTAGTTGTTGATGTAGCTTCTTTGCAAGGTTAGCCCAGCTTTGCCTTGGCTTTTCAGTTGGGTGTCCCTCAGTTAAGGCCAAGAAGAGTATGCCTTTTAATGATTGATGTCAGTTTATACCAGTAAATAACAGCTACTATTAGCTGATATTTTATTTAGGTGATTTTTGAGGGTAGTTAATGGAGAGAGGTTTGGATAAAGTGCCTCACTCCAGTCACTTTTCACTGTTACTCCTCAGAGGCCTGAAGCTACATATTCCTGAATCTTTAGTGCCAACACCCACTGCTGGCCAGACTGCTAGACACTGGGTGGATGCAAAATAAGAGCTGGATAACTGCCCTTCAAACAGCATCATCATATATGTAGGGCATTGGGTGTGGATTGGTGTATCAACAAATAATTTATTTAAAATGTGATAAATACTTAAAAGAACTCAAGTTGAAGATTCAGAGAAAGCTTTCTGAATGAGAAGAGGTATTAATTTAATTCCAGAGAGTTGGGAAGACTATCCCACTAGAAGATAAAGCATATAAGCATCATAACATGAGAAAAGTGTGAGATACAATGACCTGTGATAAGAAACAAAGGAATTGTATAAGTTTTAAATTACCAGATTACGAGAGAGAGAGAGAGAGAGAGAGAGAATCTAGGAATCTAGACCTCTGGTAAAAGTAGGTAATAGCTTATATTGGGACTTTAATTCCAAACTAAATAGCAATAAATGGATTCTAGGAGACAAGACATTTGAAATTGTTTACCCAGAGTATGACAGTTTTATAGCTTAGATGGCATTGGTAAATCTTCTCATCTGAGGAAATAAAGGATGAGTTGTTAGGACTGGAACTGCCCTGGATAAAGTTTGATTTGAAAATGTTTTCTTGGTGAAAAAGAGGATGAATGTGGTGGTAGTACAGAGAAAAAGTTGGGGAGTGATGTGCACAGTGATGATGAACCGATTCCTTTTACATGCCAATACCAATACCTGAGAATCCTGTGAAACTAACCAAGAGGGAGGGCTCAAGAGATAAAGTGAGTTCACAGATGATAAGGTGATGGGAGAACCTCGGGGTAGACAATGATGTTATGTATATTTGTGTGTGTGTGTGTGTGTGTGTGTGTATGCACGCATGCGCACATTATATGCATTCATTAAAAATAGAATTAGATTATAATTTATATATATATATATATATGCTTCCAATAAGAAAAAGATGCCAGTCTCATAGGCTACATCCAACCTATAAACTATAAAATATATAAGTGATGCACCACATTTATATTTTGATGGAAAAAAATGCTTTTTTTCTTCCATGCTATCCATTACTGTTCATTTAGGGATCATCCAGAATTATAAAGTTGTATATAGGGAGGAGAATGGTAAGAGAATTCTTCATAGAAAAGAAAAAGTCTGATAAATATTTAAAAATTGAAGATCAGAAGGTCCATATCTTCTTTGGAAATGATAGAGGACATGGGTTTAGCTAATAAAATCCTAAGAAAGCAGACAGGCTGAGGTCTCAATGTAAAAATATGGTGATATGAAGAACTACAAGTTGTTTAATATAAGATGAGCAGCTTAAGGCAGGCAGGGATCATGATTAAATTATAGTTAAAAAATAATTAGAAAACAGACTTTTAAATTTCTAAACTGTGCTGTGAAATTTGAACTCTATTCTAAAGATGTTAGGGATCAATGGGAGATTTCTAAGCAGAGTAGAGATATGTGATTTTATTTCTGCTGCGAAAAAAATTATTGAAACTACAGTTTAAATATAGATTCAAAAGCTACTTGGTTCTATGTAGAAATTGATTAACTGCACAAAATCCTCCTCCGGTATAAAAAATTTCCCAAATTTCTTAAAGATAACTTTTCACTATTCAAATGTCCAATTACCTGTGTTTCCAAATTTGATGTATTATATGACCTTGAAAAAATTTTGATGAGAACAACATACAAAACAGTTATAGCCAAGAGTTTTATGGTAGTCATTTATGTTCAAAACCAGATTTGATAGTTGAAACAACTTAATTTTTTTATGATTTTTGATGATAAATGCAAAATATAGCTCCATCTATAGTATTAAGTAAAACAGAGCCAAACCAGGTCAAATTCCGAAATATTGAACCTATAAATGGCGAAAATTATGCAAGTAATCATGCAAATTGCTTAAAGGAAATGATCTCATGAGAGATCTTAATAATGTTTAAGCAAATTAAAAATGTCAATGTATAGCTTAAAAGTTTAATATATAATTTTGTTATAAAGAATAGAAAAAACCCTTCCTGTTTTAATCGTTTTATATATATATATATATATATGTATATATATTATTCCCAAAATAGAGGACATGTTTTATAGATTTTATGTTAGGATAATCTGCTATGCATGTATTTTTTTAATAATGGGAGTACAACTTCACTTTCAGTCCAGCATCCAAATATTCACACCAGATAAATTTAGCAAGGAATAAAAATAGTCTATGTAGTTAAAGATTATTTGAAGCTCTGAGGATAGCCTAAGGTTTTCAAAGGCAGATATGGAAACAAATTGGATGACAGTCTATGAAATATAAAAATATAAGATACTAAAGATGAAAAATATATAAAGTAAAATATAGATTTGGGTACATGAATTTTAGGCAAACAATAAATTCTGCATAAATATTACAATTAAACAACTTGCTTTTTATGTATTTAACCAAGAGTAGTCTCTCTTCTATTTACTTATGAAAAAAAGAGAAAACATGCAATTAAAGGACATCAATATAGGGAAAATTAAAAATTAACCTGCTATAGATAGCAATCCATAATGGAAAAATATGACTAATATATGCTCATATGTTTAAGACCACCTTCAGATATGGTTTCATTTTCTATTCCACATGAATTAATTTTTTCCATTCCATTAGAAATACTCATTTTCAGTCAATATTCATTTTCTTTCTCTCATATTTTCCAAAGCACAGAAGCTTGCTTTCCCTTCCTCATTTAGAATTGAAGGTCTAAGATGCTTTTCCAGCTGAATAAGCAAAATGTATAAATCCAGACAGTCATGAGCAAGAGCACCGGTCTCACCAGTCCTAACGAGCATATTGCCGCGACTGCTTTATCACCGCTGTCTTATTTATGGAACAATTGAAGAAAACAACTTAAAAGAGCATTTTTTGTAATCTTGCAAACAGCTAAAAATGAGACTATTAAAAAATTTTTCACCATACTTGCTGATTCCCATATCTGTTTAATATGATTTAGATCTTTTTATATCTGCAAAGCACTTCTGGAACTCTTGAGCACAATTTTTATTATATCATTTTCTCAGATTGCTTCTCTAACATATATTCTACCTTAACCTAATTGCTATTATAGTTAAATAGATATCAATGCACCCTATAGTGTGATGTAAATGCAGATTTGAAATGATGATTTACCCAATCCATTGTGCTCAGTATGAGTCTTTAATAAGAGGCATTTAAAAGTTTAATATTTTATTTCAGGGATGAACCCAGGCAGGCTAATCAAATAAATTCTGAAAATAGGTATGTTCTATACCTATGCCTTCCACTGTAGGAAGGACTAGCAACACTTAGCTATTGTATACCAGAAATATGACTCATACTATTGCATGAGTCATAATGTATGATTAAATCATTCATTTAATCATAATGTATGATTAAATCATTTATTTAAATCTACATAATAGGCAGATATATCTAATGGATGGCATATAGAAAATAGCGAATCTAATACACTTAGAAACAGTGACCATATGATATTTTCACAATATTAGGAGAAAACAATTTGAGAATAATGCTTACGTACACTATGAAGGGTATACTATTAGACACAGGGTAACTGAAGAAACAGAAAACTTGTAACTCAGATTTAAAGAAAGGAAGACATCAGTGAGATTTTTCAAAAGGAAAGGAAAGGTGAATAGGAGTCTAAATCAAGTTAGATATTTTACTGCACTTGTAAATGAGACAAGTTATCATGATCTTAGTCACACACATCTTAGAAACAGTATGAAGTTTTCTTAAAAGAATACAAATGGATCTTCCATATGACTCAGCAATTCCACTCCTAGGTATTTCCCTGAAGAGCAGAAAAAACAAAACAGTATCTAAAAAGGAAACTTGCACTGCAGCACTATTTACAATAGCCAGGATATGAAAACAATCTAAGCACCCAATAGCAACTGAATGAATTATGAAGATAGGATATAAGTATACATGGAATACTACTTACCAATAAAAAAAAAAAGATAAACTCATGCCATTTGCATCAACCTGGGTGGAGTTAGAAGTTATAATGCTATGTGAAGTAAGTCAGAAAGACAAATACCAGATGATATCATTAATAAGTGGAATATAAATAAACCAAACTAAACTCAGAGAAAAATATCTTAAAACCTACCCCTTAAAAATCAACTTTGAACTGAATTATTCAAGTAAGGTAGGAAGTGAAAGAGGATTAGGAATAAAAGAGGAAGAATGCATGGTGCATAGTACAGGTGGATTTTGGTGAGTTGGTGGTAGGTACTCTACAGTGGTGCTACCTGGTTGAATCCTAATTTCACTGCAATTGAAAAGCAAATAATAATTCTTTAAAAATAGATTTTTTTTTTTTGTTTAGCATCATTGTGATCATTACTTGTGTTTCCTCATCCTAGTTTTATACTTCATAGTGGAAGAAAATAATCATAAGGGAAATCCAAACACAGAGTTCAAAGCATTTTCCTAAATATAAGATCAGTTTCTTATTGAACAACAAAAATTTGGGTAAATATTTTGAAGTTTGATAATCCATTTTTCCACAGAGAATTTGAATAAATGTTTTACTGAAGCAATATTTGTTTATCTACTTTTAATGCCCAGAGAAGAAAATAATTTATTCTTTTTTTCTCCCCTTGACTGTATATTTTTTTCATGTTGGGAATTTAATATATTATTATTACTATTAATATTTCTTTTTTAGCTTTCAATGTAGTACTTCCTCTTACATTGTTGTTAATTTTTGAACAATGATTGCTCCTGCCCTCAATTGTGGTCACCTTAATTCTCTTACCACCATGCACCTATCTTCCATCACCATATTACCTTGTGTTTTTCCTTGCTGTTTTCAACTCTCCTCAAACTCACCCCTATTTCCTGGATACCTCATATCTAGAAGTGAGCTTTCAAGATTTGCCTAACTGTATTTTAGAAGCAGTCTAAGTAACCAGTCATAGGGGTGGAATTACATTATATTAGAGAACTGGTACCTCATTCCTTCTATGACAAGGATAAGAATTCCTTTACACCCTCTTTTGTTCTCATTTCTTGATGTAAACCAGGATCTTAGCCTCTAATCTGTAACTCTTAACTAAATTACTGGTAACCCATCACTGTCTATCCAAAATTGTTTCCTTTTAATTTCAGCTTTCAGTTCAATCCTGAGTGTTTTTTTTTTTCCCTCTTATTCCTCTGGCACCAGACCTCATAGGATTAATGCATTTGCACTGTTTGTACTCTAGAAGCAATAACTTTGTGCCTATTATCTTAGCTGATATTTGGATTAATTGTTCCATAATCCCAAGTCATTTTGTAGCTTATATATTTATTTAGTATTTATTCAAAGGCATCATTGAAAGCATAATCAACATTCTCTTGCATTCTTAAAAGGATTTTAAGTTAGAAACACATATAGAGTAGTGTGGTATATTGCCTAAGCACTCAACTTTCTGCCCTTTGAAAATGCTATATGTGAAAATTAAAGAAAGTGACAAATTCATTGATGTTCTTCCCATGTGTAGCTGATTCAACTGATGCAGGTTCTGTAACTACTTCAACTTATAGGACACACTAGAAGTTTTGCTGTGCCTGTTTCTGTCTCTAGGGCTTTAGGGACTGGCAGCTTACATTCTATGTTTACGGGAATTGTGACTCCTGGAAGTTAACTGCCATGCTGTGAAGAAGCCAAAGCTTCCTCAAGAAGAACATAAGCCAAGAAGAATACAAGCCAGCAGTCAGCATTCACTTGATATTCCACGCAAGGAGCCTCCTCAACCAGTAAATTTAATTTAGATTATGAAATCCTATATTCTGGTCTTGGGTTTGAACAGAGGATGAATATAGTCTGAAGGACTTATGTAAATAATTTTTGAACAGACAGTGCTGACTGATTAAAGATAGCCAGTAATTCTTTACATTTATATATTGACAATGTTAGTTCCCACTTTCCTTGAGTGTGTGAACTCTGTGACTACTTTGAATATAACAAAAGTCAAACAGTGAGAGACAGAAAAGTTCTACATCCTGATACTTGGAATATTCACTCTTAGATGCCCGATACCATGCTTACCAACACGTTGCTGATATCATGCTTGAAATAAATCCTTGCAGAGACCCTCAATATGTCCTTACATCTCCTAAAGTTTATAACTATAGCCCCGGGTCCTCAAAATCAATCAGCCCAAATGTATTGCATATGTGATTAGGACTTCGTTTTAGTTGAGTCAGCACTGCTGAGAGCACACAGAATAGAGATGTGTACACTACAAAGCCCAGTCTATAGTTTTCATCCACAAAGACATGACAAAATTAGAATTTATATTTTAAGCCAGTTTTGGTATTACTTGTTCCCTAAGAATAACAAGAAAATCTGTTTTCTCAGAGTAGAGTGTTTCTATTCCTGTCAGGTGGAATTCTTTTTGTACCAATCCCTGCAGGATTAGATCATGTTTAATGTTTCATATTTACTTAAATACCACACACATCATACATTCCTACTGTTAGGTATCCCTATTCTTTCAAACCATCACATTACTCTTTCCTTGCCTCTCTAAGTTTTTACTTTTTGTGCATACCCACTGGAACACAAATTTTATAAACTGGAACACAATTTTTATAAAATACAAAAAGATGTTTACCTTGCTCTTTGTTATATATCCTTTGCCTAAAGCAGATCTTAATATATATATGTGCATAACCTCTTTTTTTTAAAAACTAATCATTAATTCACTTCTAAGATCACTATCAAATTATATCTTATTATGTAACAAAACTAGATACATATAAGTTCATCATCTTTGACAACAAATGCTTTTCTTATCATTTCTCAAATATTGATATAACATAATAGAAACTTGATTCTAACTAAATCAGATTTCAGGTTAATCTCAATGATGTTTTTACTTAACAAGCCAAATATCCAGATGCTGTAATGTCAGTTCAGTTCAACACAAACCAGTGTAATTTGAATTGACCAGCTTAAATATTCAGTGATTAATTAGAAACCGACCACTAAATCCCCTATTCAATCACACAACAAAGTAATATATGACCATAACTGTGTTTTGAGAGATACTCAAAACACATGACACATGACAGCTGGTCTCAAAAACATTCTGAGTTAATTTTGAGTTAGATATAGTCTCTCTCTCTCTCTCTCTCTCTCTTTCTCTCTCTCTCTCTTATACACACACATGCTTTCTTCTAGTTATTTTTGCAATCATTACCATACTGGCTCAGAATCATCTATAACCATGAGTCATCCCTTGCTAATATATGGTTTTAATTAGTTGGAGATAAAAGGTTACAGCTTATTTCAAGGGAAAAAATCTAACTTTCAGACAGTAAATGTGAAATCCAAAGAAAATAGTTTGTTGTACTTTTTGATTCCCTTAGTTTCCTATGCATCTTCACCAATAGATAGATGCATAAGAATTAAATACCACCAAGTCCTTTACCATCATATCCCTCCACTTTGCCCCTCTACAAGATACTCTTCAATATCAGTTAAAAACAAAAATAAAATATTTATATTCATGTAGTACCTTCAGAAAAACAAAATTTCAGAATTTTAGGTAAGGTATTAGAACAGAGGATGAGTTAGCATCCCATTGATCCACTGGTGTATGCTGTAGCACATTATGTTATTCAAGTGGCTGTCCAGATTTGTTTAATTAACACAAGTTTTATCTACAACTCAGTTGGAAAAATCTATTCCCTCTGAAAGTATGCATTTTTTATTTTATGTGGTAGCTCCAGAAAACTCCCACAAAAGTTTGGGTTATAAGAGTGTTACTAGGTCAGGTCTGATATCCTTGGTTACAGAAATACAAAGGGGGAGGTATCTTTATCATAGGAATATTAGAGTAATCAGAATATAACTATTAAATCATAAGGAAACATGATCTTGATAATTAGGCCATGAGAGGCAGGATAATACTGTGAATGCTTGCTTGAAAGTTTAATTTACCTGAGTATTGCCTTCCAAATGCATTTAGTTGCCTAGTATCTGTTAAAACATTTATCAAAAACTATTTACAATTTGCTCATTTGAAATTTCTTTTATTATCTGTGAGTTCATTTCTTTTCTTTTGACATGAAAATGCCCTATATAAAATCTTATGGGAATCACATTATTATCTACCAGGGCCCTTGACAGCACCAAAGCAATCACGCTAGTATTCCCCCAGCTTCTACTCTCAGACATTTTTGAATCCTGTCATCCAAATCATCACTGTGCTAATACATTCCCAAGCATTGAGCACTCCAAGGTGCAGTGTGCTTCAATGTGTTTATAGAATACATTTCATGTAGACAGGAATGAAAGGAACAGTTTGCATAATCATCTGCCAAGAAGAATCCATCTGTCAGAAGAGTGGAAACTGGTGTCAAACAAGTTCACATTAAAAAACAAAATCTCGATTTCCATTCTATGCACTTCATTTCCTTGAGCCTAATTATGTGTGTGCATATTAATGAAGAAATACTTCTTCCTGGTTCTTCAAAATTTTGGCTTTTAGCAAGAGGTGAAAATAACTGCTCATTTCATGTAAGGCTGTCCCTTGTAGCTGAGAGAATCAGGCTGAAAATGCCAGTCAAAATTTGGTTGTTGCCAATGCAGTCCTACTTCACTGTTTGTGACAACTTTGGTAGATGTAAACAACAGAAACCAAAGCCTCATTTTGTTAATGTTAACCAATCCTGGCTGGGATTCAAAGAAAGAACACTGCCAGTTTCTCTGAAAAGCATTTATTTTCATAGTTATTTTCTGATAAAGTTCTTACTTTGCTGCCCAATTAACTATAGCAGAAACATTAGTCTCCAGGGTGAAAAAACAAAGAGCAAAAACTCATAAAAAAATCACAGGTGCAAAGACTCAAAGTCTGTGATTAAAATCCTAATATTAGGACAAATGAAAAAGAATACTGCATTTTTTTGTTTTATAAAATATTCTTTATTCACAATGTATCTGTACATATTCTTTAATTTTAAGATTTTAAGAGCTATGCTCTCATTTTTAATGTGATTTTAATTACATGCAATTTTAAAAGAATTTATATAAAAAAGCTATATCTGAACTTTGTGAAGTATAAATTGGAAAACTATGCAGAAAATAGCTTGAAAATACATTCTTTGAAAACTATTTCAGTGATGCTGCACTATTCCTATTAAATTATCAAAAAATATATTAACAAATTATAATGGGAACATTTTATTTGCAGTGATTATTTATTTATTTATAGATATTATATCTTTGTTTCAGGAAGTTTGGGTGATATGGATTGTATCAGTAAAGAAAGCTGAAAAAATATTTTTAACGAGTTTTTGCTGATTTTTTTAAAAAATATGGTATTAGAGGCAGTTTGTTTTCTAAAAAAAAAATTGTATCCTTGAAAATATTTTTACATACTTCCTATAGGACCTTGAATGTTATTCATGCTCATTGTTAACTACAAAATGCCAGAGTTCAGCACCCACATATTCTCTTAATTTCCAGGAAAAAAATCTTGGCGTTGAAGAGGGTGATGAAAAGACTTACATTCCTAGTGACTGTCCCTTTTCATTCAGTGTTTTACTTCACTCAAATCTCAACCTCCTGGATAAGAGTCAGGTGTGTTCTCACACCCTGCTTCTCTCACTGTATCATCTAAAGTGCAGAGTGGAAGGTGAGATGGCACAGTCCTTTTTTCCCCCTTAAACTGAATATGAAATTATAGTAGATAGCGACCTTTTCTCGAGAGTTAGATGTTAGAAAAATAGAGATTTGTACTTATCATGATATGATGTTTAATTGAGTAGCAGGCACTACGGACACCAAAATACCTTGACAACCTTTTCCAGCCCATCTCATCCCATCTCACCAGCTGCTCTTTCTTTTGTGCCCAGCTCACTGCCAGACTGCTGAGTTTATCGGTCTCCCAACACAGCCTCCAGGATACACGTCACTTTTCCTCGTCCCAGGACTGTACTACTTTTCTTTTTAAACTCTTGAAAATAAATAACTGTATTTTAATGAATATAAATCCAGGTTCATAGATGCCTTCAGCAAGGGTATTGCACACCCTCCTTTGCACAAGGGGAGGGAGGCTGCAAAATGGCAGCGGCCCCACAAAGGTGCTGCGAAGGAGGCGACCAGGGAACCTTTCATCCGTGGTGGCTGTCCCCATTGAGGAACTGCTTGACCAAAATAAAAGTCTGGGAGTGACGTTCCCTAAGCCAAAGACCCAAAACATAAGGCGAAGAAGCTACAAAATCAGACAGAAAAAAATGGAGGTGACAGCCACCAAGATGAAAGCGACATTGAAACAAGCCAAAGAGTTCAGACTGGCCTATGAAGGCAAAATTAGTATGCACAGCTAACTAGCATGGTCTACCATGTCCCAAGAAATCATACCTTCACCCACGATAAGGAAATAGCTCCAGAAAGGTAAAAGACCAAAGGGCTAAACCTGGACAAAAAACAGTAAGAAAGGAAGTGGAGAGACCAGAGCTGTTGTGGTGGTGGTGGTTGCGGGCATTCCCACAGGGTTCAATTGTACATTGTAAAAAATACAATACAATTGTACATTGTAAAAACTCTAAAAATAAAATATTTAAACAATAATGAATATAAGACATTAAATGAACTTGAATATGTAACTTCTGGACAATAGCCTTAGAGAAAGAAATAACTTTGGTGGAATAGAGTGCTTTGGCCGTGGGTGCAGGGTAATTGTGCCTAGTGGAGGAGAGCCTATACTTCCAAATACTAACAGCATTGTCTACAATTCATTCATTCATTCATTCATTCATTCATTCATTCATTCATTCATTCATTCATTCGTTCGTTCGTTCGTTCGTTCGTTCGTTCATTCATTCATTCATTCATTCACTCATTCATTCATTCATTCGTTCACTCATTCATTCGTTCATTTGTTTGTTTCCTTGTTTGTTTGTTTGTTTGTTTGTCTGTTTGTTTTTGAGACTGGGTCTCACTGTTTTTGACCGTCGAGCCGCAAGCTCACGTTGCCCAGGGTACTGCAGACTCAAGCGATCCCCAGCTTCAGCTTCCCAGGTAGCTGGGATTACGGACACGCACCACCATGTCCAGTTACTTTTTTGGAACTAGGTCAAAACAAAAATGTTCCGTTCTCTGTTCTCTACTAATGCTCAAACACATACCTGAGGTTGACCCTAGATTAATTCTTGTAAATTACAAAAACACATGGAACTAAAGGCTTTTTGACCTATCAAAATTAGTTTTAACCTCACATGCAAATATAATTTCAATTTTTCAATTTATTAAATGTCTTTTTGATAGATGCTTCACTTTTCAGTAAAACTAATTAAAATGTGCTTTTGGCTTGTGATTTACATTTCCTCCTTACTGTGAATTATAAATATGCCTTCATATTTTTCATGTGCTACTACTTTATCACTTGCACCCTATCTTCCAAGATGATTAAAACTGAATTATCTTCCCAGTTCTTGCATTTCATTGTATATTCTAATAGCCTACGAATATTGAATAAATTCAGTCCTTTCTTAACTTTCTGCTAGTTAGCTACAGAACTATTCTGGATAGCTTCCTTATTTTTCAGTTTGCCATTTTATTAACAAGTATCTCAAAATTGTTTCATTTTATTACAGCTATTTGTCACTTCAATTCCATATATGTTGCTACTGTAGCTAACTCATCTGTTACTTGTAAACTGCTAATCACTTGCTTAAGTCTATTAAAATGAGCATAATACAGTTGTTGATGGTTCTTTAAGATTTGAAGTGGCTGGTGTTACTAGAAATAAAATGAGGATAGTCATATAGGAAAAATGAAGAAAAATAGAATCTTTATACAGCAAATATTTTAATGATACTAGCATTGCTATTAGCTGACTTAACAATTTAAAAATTATAAATTATTTCACTTATTACTAAAGAGATTTTGCATTTTACAAAGTAATTTCTTTTATGTTTTTACTGATGCGCAGACAAAATCACATTTCACATCAATTTGTTTTCCAGTGTCATTAATATTTTTTCTGTTAAAATAACCCAGTTTATAATAGGAAACATTTCATTTGGTATTCATACATTTATATATAAAGAAGATTATAACATGCTTTTGAAATGTGATATTTGATTGTTATAAATCATAAAATGTAGGGGACAATCTGTAAACATGTATTAATTCATAATAATTCATGCATATTATTTTATAACTCTGGTTTTCTTCCCTCCCCCCAAATTATGTTTACTGAGATAAAGTAGATTTACATTTTTGTATCTTCTCCAGGCATTATACATTCAGATCTCTACAAATGCAGACTTTCATGCCCTGTCCTTCACCAGTGACCCAATAATCCTATACCATGATTCACTGGGCCAGTTTCTCCTCCCACTCCCATCCCACCACATTCTCCCTCTGTTTCCCTCAGTTTTGCAGTCAGATGTTAAGAGTTTATTATCGATTGGTTTTGATATACCTTATATTCCTTACATATGTGAGACATCAGTATTGTCTTTCTTTTTCTGACATATTTTACTTAGCATTATTCTCTCCAGTTTTTTTCTTTTTTGGACTGACTAAAATTCTTCCATAGCCTTCTGGAAAATTCCAATTTGAATAAATACTGATGTGTTTAAAAAAGACAGCAATCTTTTATATATATACAACTTTTAATGATCAAACTATTATTAGTACATTTTGGTTTGATAATAGTATATTGAAAGAGGTTCTATTTATTAATATTGCATTTTACCTTTGAGAGAACTGAATATTTTCAATCCTATGTACTATGTTTGCTATACACCACTATTGAGATGCTGTTGAGCTCCCCAATCTGTCACAGACATTGTGCAGATATTATTACTGCTTTTACTAATATGTCATTTGCTTTTTTAAAGATTTTTTAATCGGAATTTGCCCCACCTTTCTTTATATAGTCGCACATAACTAAATAGAAAATAAATGCACAACTGAAAGTTTCTTTCAGCTTTTGAAAGTTCTGAAAGTTCATTATCAACCACTGAGGCATATATTAGTGTACATACCAATCACTGGGGAAGCTTAGTAAAACTAGAGTTTCCAATCCAATAATTCTGACCTGTGTCTGATAACTGTCTTTGTCTAACAAGTTCCCAGGTAATGTTGATTCTTTTAGTTCATAAACCACACTGTGAGAAGCAAAGTTCTAAAACTTGACAATGCAATGAAAAGACTAGTTCTGGCACCATTTTATACTATCTTTTGTGTGTTGCACATGACTGATGCTTTCCAGTGTGTACTGAGAGTTCATAACCATTTTCTTTCAAGCTGCTTCAATTTCACCATTAATTTCCAAAGCATTTTAACATATAGACTAAATATTTCCCTTTCTAGGTCACAACCTCATTTCTACTCAAAAATGAAATATAAATACACATAATATAAATATATATATGAATTCATCTCTTGAGTTTCCAAGTCAATAAAAAATTGCATACCTCTACATATTTAGATTTAGATCTTTAAATTTTCTTCATTTTACAAAAATAATTGATCATATTACATGTATATTTCCTTATTTAGTTGTTTTGCTTAGTAGTCAATATGGAAGAATTAATTTCTGGGCAAGTATCCTTTTCAATATCTTTATATTTTCCATAGCTCAGGTATGTCATATTTTAATCAATGATTTTCTCATAGATACATATTCACCTTATTTCATCTTTGTTATAGTTACAATATGTGAAATAAACCAGAAGGAGAAATATAATACCAGATGGTTTCACTCACTTGCAAAATATAGAGAAAGAAAACACAGTGTCAGACAAAAACAAATTGTAGAAATCTGACTGCAGAATTGTGGCTACTAGAGCAGAGAGTGAAGGTGGGGAATTAAACATGGGGAGAGTCCAATGGAAGGTGGTGGGGAACTGTGGTACCTTTGTGGTGGGTGTGAGAATAACATACATCTGAAGACGATGCATCTACGCACTGAATTATATTCAGTATTGTAACCAACGTTACTTCAATAAAAATATTTATATTATTTTAGTTGTATGAATGATACATATATTTCTATAAGGCTTAATTACAGAAAAGTTATTGAATATTCATTCTTATTTTAATAGTTTGCTATAGAGAGTTCCAAATACCATAAAATTTATATTGCTATTAACAATATATTATGACTTTTTTCTTGCTGTTAACAATAGGTGTTTTTAATAAGAGACAAACCATGTGGGTTGATTGTATCATACATTGTAATTTAATATAAATTATAGCTAAATCACTTATTTTGCAAGTTTGCCTATTATCAGAATTAGTGGCCACACTATATTATAAATATTCAGTCAATTGCAAATATTGGGCATAATCATGAATAGATATATTGGACTATGGCACGTGCTTGTAAGCGGCAGCCTAGGAAGCCGAGTTTGGAACCAGGCATGGTGGTTTGAGTCCCGCCTGGGGCACGGAGCAAGTCCTAGTTCCAAAAAAATAGCTGGACATGGTGGTGCACGCCTGTAATTCCAGCTACCTGGGAAGGTGAGGCTGGGGTATATATATATATATAATATAATATATATAATATATAATATATAATATATAATATATAATATAATATATATATTATATATATAATATATATATATACTCTATGTGTATATATATGTGTGAGGCTTATATATATATGTGAGGCTGGGGTGTATATATATATGTATATATATATATGTATATATATATGTATATATGTATATATATGTATATATATATACTCTATGTGTCATTTATTATGTGATGCAGAATTTTATTTTTCATAGTCAAATTAAATCATTATTACCATATCATAGTTTTCAGATTTTTTTAACTTAGTTAAAATTCTTTCCCACCAATAAGATATTTTTAACACTTTATTATAAATTTCATTGTTTTTATATTTAAAGTACATTTTATTATAATACAATTCACAATCAATGGACAATTTCATTGCACTGTTCAGATTTTATTTGATAATTATTGAGATTGTGTAGTTTCTTTGTAAATAGTGTAAAACTTGATATATCTTAATTTGCTCTTTTGCATTTGCTTTTATGCCCTTTGATGTCTTCATGGTTTTCACTTTTGTATTTTGATGATTTAGTCAAAAACCAACATTTCTCCCTTTACTTTCCTTGTGGTGATTTCTGCTTCTCATTATGATACATTAACTTGTATTAAGCAAACTAGTCTTTCAAGAATAAGTATAAACTCCATGAGAAACACCAAAAACAGATTATTAAAGATAATAGAATACAATTAAGAAAATAAAAATTTTATAGACAAAGATTCCAGAGAGGAGATGAGTGTAGATATTAACCAGATATTTTCTACCCTTTTTTTTCTGTTATTCACTGAGTAATAAGAAATTTAGTTAATATGCCTAAACAAACTCATATTTTGGTAGTTTCATGGGATTGAGGAAACAAATAATTGCAGTTTAAGGTCACAAGGTATTCTAACACTGGGAAAAGAGACCTGCAAGAAAAGAGAATTACAGAAAAATGAGCTTTACCTTCTATACTGCTTTTCTCATTGAAACATTAGTCATAATACAAAGACTAAGAACTTGAGGGCACATATATTTAAATGCAATATCAACAATCAATTTTCACAGGTTAAAATTGGCCAGCGCCAGCCTTACATCTGTTTTTATAAATACTGGCTTATTACAGCAAAGAAATAAAAAAATCTTTGCTTCTGTTTTCTCTATGGAAGCTTTTGTACCTCAAAGGCAGAATTGAGTAGAAATGGCATGGACCATATGACCTGAAAAGTCTAAAATATCTGTTTATTAAAAAAAAAAAGTGTTGCTAAACCCCTGGTCTCAACCAAGTGTTTTTAATTGTAAAACGTAGTGATAGTTACTATAGGAAAAGAAACATGAACTAGAATTGCCCTAAACAAAAGTCAGTAACAAAATGATAAACCTAATCTGTAATCTTCCATTTTCATTTGAGCCAGAAAAAGTTGCTCCTTTTTCTGCTGTTTCTAGAATTAAAATAATTAAGCTATAGAGGAAAATTGGATTTTTAGAGACTGTGATTTTTTAAAAATAATCCTGACATTAAATAAAAGATTTCTAGGATTGGCAGTACACAGGGTAGAGGTGTCAGAATTTCAAGAGAAAATAATAGATGAAAGAAAAAGTGCTAAAAATGATAGATTAGAGTTTCACACAAGCAGTTTTAAATTACTATGATTAATATGCTTGAGACAAGATAAAAAAATAGAGATTGGTAGCAGAAAGATGGAATCTAGAAAAAATAGAAAACCTTAGGCAAGTATAAACCTGAGAAATGTCATAACTGAAACTAAACATTTAATGAACACTTTTAAAAGCAGAGTAACAAACAAAAGACCAGGTAAACAGAAGACACTATAGAAACAAATAGACATGAAAGTACAGAAAGGAACAAAAAAGTCAGTGATATGTTTTTCATATATTGGATTCACATTAAAAGGAGGAAAGAAATAATATGGCAGAACAGTAACCATGAAGAAATAGTGACTGAACTTTCCCAACTCAATCAAAATCATTTAAATATTTGCTTAAATTAAAATTGTGTTGAAGTTAAACTAAAGCAGGTTTTTTGTTTTTGTTTTGCTGAAAATACCTTCTTCTATGAGCAATTTTATGTAATTAAACTGTTAGTAAACTACTTTTTTTTTTTTTTTTTTTTTTTGGTTCTAACTGTTGTAGAATCCATTAGAAACAGTGAATTTTTCTCTTTCTTTCCTGGTTATTAAGCCCAAATACTACAGTGAGGTTCAAAACAATGCACTGCAGTTCTAACAAGAGGCAACAGTTTTCAGTTTAACATCACTCTCGTGTGTAAGGGCACAGAGAATTCAACCTGGCTAACCGTCATTGTAGCTGAAATATACCATCCCTCTGTGAACAACAGGAAATAGTTGATTCTGTCTTTAAGCGCATTTGAGAAATAAAATAGTTGAACTCTGGTTAGGTTCTTGCAGACACCCCAAGAGGTGCCATTGCTCCTCAAATATAGAGGGACCAGTTGGTCTATATGAAACACTATGGGAGCAACTTTTCCATACCCCTCTTATACGGATGAGTTTCATAAATATCTGCTAAATCCATTTGGCTCCTTTAAATCCTCACTCTAAATGTCTGTCAGTTTGTTCCAAAGTGCTATTAAACCCTGTGGTGAAAATAAGTGTACCAATTTTGTTCACTTATATTTCAGTTAAATCTGTGGTCTGCTTGCCAGCCTCTAAACTTCAGTTTAAGATAAGTGTGTGGCATGAAAAAGATAAACTTGTCAAATGATAATTTGATTGATAATGACAGCTGGACAGTAAGTGTTCATGACCTCATCTTTTCTTCCTATTTTAAATTCGACTCTTATAAATGTGCTTGAGTAATATGATACCCTGTTTACAAAAGCAATCTTTTAAATAAATCAAATTCTGTAGGAGATTTATACTACTGAAATAAAAGTCAAAAATAGATTCATATTCTTATATGGAAATAAACCAAACAGATCATTAGTGAAAACATCCGTATAATGACTTTTCTTTTCATATACCAAATAGTTAGTTAGATAGATGCAGGACATAATATAACAAAGATATTTCCTTTTATATGTACTTCATAAAAATCTATTATAAAATCCATGCCAAAATAGAAATTTATACAACTTAGTTTCCATGGAAAGTTATAAAAATAGAGTCATTTCTTCTTGCTAGACTTACATTTGATGGCAAATTTCCATCCATTTTTCAAAACTCCACTTGATAAAATAAAATATGATAGTTATGAATTTTTGAATCAATTGACTCAGATAGGCATAACATCATGTGGAAGATTTACAGATATACATCTAAAAATCTTTAAATAATTTTTTTTCTTCATTAATTATATCGCAAACAGAATAAGCAAGTTTTTAAACCTTTAGGAATTCAGGATTCTCCAAGAGCTAAATACATTGAATTACTGTGATATTTTATTTTCTTGTTTTCTGCATTTAAATGACATTGCACTGGCAGAAAACAAAACTGAACCAAATTAACACTGAATACTGTAGAAAAATGAAGCTGGCATCATAACCCAGGGGATTTCGCCAAGGGAAAATAAATTTTCCATTTCTTAACTCATTCCATTTTCTGTGGAAAAATGGATCTCCTATTCTGCGTTAGTAAATGGGAGGTTAAAAAATTCAGATACTTGTGAGGAGAAAAGCTAATGCTAATCATTCATATTTATATAATAAGTGTTATAAGTAGACCTCAGAGTACCATGATTAAAAGTTGGCATTCTTTTAATTCAGCAATACAAAATATATATGCAATTTGGCAAGTGATTGCCTGAGTCAAATCCACATTGTAGGCAGTTTTTGTAATGAACATTTCAATGTTCCTTACCCACAATTGCTTGGTCATGAGAACATGCTTCACAGATTTCTCACCACCCACTGAATTAATCATGACCAGTTCAATGTCAATAAGACCTCTGAGAGATACTTTAACAACCTATTTACATAAATAAAGGAAAGGAGAACCAAAGGGATTAAATACTTCTACTCATCATTGAGTTGGATATTACAGATTTCCAGATTTCTACTGATGGACATAAATCCTTTCATCCAGTTACTAATCACACCAACTGGCTAACTCAATAGAAATATAGAGTTGAACTTTTGTCATAGCTTCCTCTCTCCTTTCTCCCCCTACCCCCCACATGTCACTCATTTATAACATCTTGGGAGAAGATAATCATCCAACAACTTAGCTGAAACAGAGATAGGAAAGTACCATTGAGAAATATAGGGTATTTGAGAAATGAAAAATTCAATTGAAAATTCTAGATAGATAGATAGATAGATAGATAGATAGATAGATACACATATATATGTCTTAATATGTTAAGTGTTAGTTGTCAACAGAACACTTACTTGAGGGCACTTAGGGAAAAAATAGGTCTCAGCATGTTAAAGGAAATAGTGATAAAATGTCAAAAGAACTTTTGAACCTACAATCTAAAGTAAAAGCAGGAAATCTGTGAGTGAAATTCTAAAGTAGTGATGGTATTGTAACATTGGGAGATGAAAGCTAAGATGGTTCTTTGCAGAGAAGTTGCCACTCATTAAGAAAAATAAATCTGAAAAACCAAATTAAGGAATATTTGCTATAAATAATCAAACAACATTAAATCATTTGAATTCCTTTAAATTCTAAAGAGATTGAACTTAGCAAAGGAACTTGACACACATAGAAACAATGCAGTAAGCAGCTATTAAAGAGGTTAAAAGCTGTGCATTGAAATTTCTTGTGAAACATGGAAGTAATTTTCCTATTAAATGAGAGATGAAGCATTTATAAAATGCCTGTGAACAACTTATGATTTAAAAGCTTTAATTTTGAAGAAAACACGGTCGAATTAATGGGCAAGAATGTCAAAATATAGATAACAATGTAGTTCTTAAGCTCACAAAATTTGGTATTGAAATTTATTTCTTTTGATTTTACATTATTTTAATTGATTTGAAATTCAGGTACATAATAGCTACCGATTATTTCTTTTCCAGAAATTATATAGATAACTGCAAATAATTACTTTAAAACTATTTTGAATTTAATACGAGATAGATTCTATGAAAGACAAACAAAAATGTTAAACATTCTTGTCTTTTTTTTCTTTTTTTTTTGAGACTAGGTCTTGCTATGTTGCCAGGGGTAGTTGTCATCCCGTGGACTTATTTATCTCTTGTCTCAGCCTCCCAAGTGGCTGGGATTACAGGTGCCTGCCACCGCGCCCACCCAGATACTTTTTGGAGACCAGGTCTCACTATGTTGCCCAGGGTAGTCTCGAATCCGTGAACTCAAGTTTTTCCTGACCTCTTGCCTACCAGCGCTTAGGTTACAGGTGCATGGCACCATGCCTGGCTACATTTTCAGTGTCTTGTGAAATTTACATTTCCATTGGAAAAACAGGATTGACCAAATTAGCAATGTATATTTACTACATTTATCCATCACCAAGAGTTTCTAAGACTAAATTGAAAGAAGTTAGGGACAAATTTAAAAATCATAAAAGAAGACAAGAATTCAAACTGAATATGGTAAATTGAATATAATAAAGATAAGTTTTTGAGTAAAAATTGAAATATTT
Organism: Uropsilus gracilis; assembly: GCA_004024945.1. Classification (NCBI taxonomy): domain Eukaryota; kingdom Metazoa; phylum Chordata; class Mammalia; order Eulipotyphla; family Talpidae; genus Uropsilus; species Uropsilus gracilis. The sequence continues at coordinate 8,667 of PVHY01000870.1, read as the reverse complement.
TTTCTATTACATGTCAAGATAAAATTAGTTTCTGGGCGATCAAGCTAGCAATGGTAGTTGAAATGAATAAAGAAGGGAGAAAAACAATTAAAGGCATCTAAAAGCTAATATTATGATCCAAATATGAAAACAATTGGTCTTTCAAATAATGTTAAGGTTGTGAGAGTTAACAGGAGATTTACATGTCACCAATTTGTGATGTTGCAACTGTTCTTTGGTAGATGGGCGCTATAGTGTGACAGTGATATGCAATCAAAGTTCACTCTAACATTTTTGCCCAGAAGAGTGAAAGGACGAGAGTATCAATGAGATGTGGGGAAATTAAAAAAGAATATCTCTGTTAATGAAAGCAATGCTGGATTAAGACTATACAGAAATGACTTATATTAACCACTACAGTATGCAGCAAAAATCACCTACTGGGAATCATTTCCATGAAAAATTAGCAACTTGAGACACTTGTTTTCATTTTTCCAGAAAATGAAATCCTGCTGAGCATCCATTTAACCAACACACCAAGGAAAGCAAGAACAGACTGTAAGTGTCGAATTTTATGTGACTTGTATCTCACAAGATAGAATGAATAGGAATTGGATCCACAATAAATGTTACAATAGAGCATTAATTTCACTTCATTCTTGCAATTTTATAGGAACTCTAAAAATGCCTATAAATTTCCTCCCAGATTATCTAGTTCTTATATGGTCTTTTACTAGTGATCCAAAAGCTATTTGTAAGTGTATGTCATATGACAGCTAGTGTTTTCTCCAGTTACATCCAGTTTTTAAGGCTCCCCAACTCTTGGAAGTGAACCATAGAAATTCTTACCAGTGTCTGCTGATGGGACTGTACTGAGCACACAGCTAATGCTGTCAATGACAGTGCCAACAGTGCTTTAAAATGATGTCTGAAGGCAAACTCCAGTGAGACAACTCAGGCTTCTGTTGTTTTTGAAGCGGTTGGTACAGTCATCACTGATGTTTTGTTTTCTCTCAGCATCTTTCAATTAGAGCTTCCTTTGTTATGGAAATAATAAATCCATAAAAATTGAACTGAGAAATGATCGGTGTTTTCAACCTGAAGTAACTCCTCTCTCATTCGGATACATTATCTTTGGACCACAGATATGGGAAGGACTAAAGCTATTCCTTCAAGTTCATAGGCTGACTTTATGGTGAAAGCAGATTATTCATCACTAATAACAGATCAGATCTCAATATGTGAATTTTAAAATCAAATGTTGATGAGTGAAAAGCAGATATGAAAAAAGGCATAAGATGATGGGCAGGAGGATGATACAGGAAATAAAGACTGGAGAAAATGGTGATACCAGTGTCTACAATAAGGGTTTGAATGAGCTGAGAGATATCTGGGAAATTATGACACTGAAAATTCCAAAAGATACCCAGAGACTAACATGCAAGAAATTAGGGAAAATTAAAAAAAAAGTGTGAAGGAGGAAATATATTGTCAATTTGAAAAAGCAATTTATAGCGATATTTATAACATAATAAACATGTATGCATAGGTTAGTAAATACACATTGCTCAGCACCATCTGAGTATCCCTTTTCCCCACCATCAGTCTTGCTCTTAGAACCATACTGATATATTCAAGGTTCTAATACTAAAAGATTAATACTTGGCTGCATAAAGGAGTTAGGGGAAAATGGCCTTATTGACCAATAATGGCATGCATTGTCCATTAAAATTTTTGAGAACTCAAGGTCAGAGGAATTTATATAAATTAACTCAGTTTTAATGAGTGAGTATATTGGTGCCAATGGTCTACAAGTCAAGAAGGAATGGCTCTATTTCATTTTATCCAACCTCTTCTGGTCATTCTAGCTTCTTTTGAAATTAAAAAGGACTCATGAAGTTGCCATAAAATCTCATCAAATTTGTAAATAATTTCTTAAATATTAAGATTTAAAATCCTGAGAACATGGAATGAGAGATTTAGGGTAGTGGATACAAAATTGAACAGAATGATTGTTAGAGTATTATAGAGAAAATGGTCTGATGTTAAAAAAGATACTGATGGAACATGGTTGGTGTTAAGACATTACATGTCCATGAAATTTTGTTTTATAAGTAGTCATTTAACTTAAGACTGAGAAGTCACAAATACAATGCATTTTTGAGTCTAATATTTCTCACTCAATTTTTATTGTCAATATTCTAACATATATTCCAGAAGAAATGATATTCCAGTAGAAAATCTGGCAAACAAACATACAGAGGTATAAGCAAATATGTATAGCTCTGTATAGTGTTCATGTTCAGTGTTCAAAAGATGCTCTATTAATAAGTTAACAAAAAGGGGAAAATATATATCTATACTTAGGGTATCTTTTAAAAAAATCTCTGGAGATCCCAATCCTAAATCATTATCAATATACTTTAAAGTAATATAAACATGTGCTCTAAGAACTCCTCAAATTGATATATGTGAAAGGGAGAACCCTCAAGAAAATAAAGAAAAAGTTTAAAAATCTACAAGTATAATTTTTTTTAATTTACAAGGAATAAAAATCCTAATTCTAGAAAAAGAATTCCAGATTGATCAATATTAATAAAAAATATTTAAAGAATTTCATTGCCAAAAATGTAAGTCTTCATGTTTATCAAGGATATGTATAATCTATTTAAATTTATAAACCACTTTATTTTTTGATATCATCTTTTGATTATTTATATGTGTATAAACTTGGTAATAAACTTTATATTTGCTATTTACAAGAAGTTACTGTATGAATTGGTGTCAGAGGTCTAGTACTTGAATCCAGTCTTCATTTTTTTACCTATTCTTTCCTTAGAAATGCTGGTATAAATAGGTACATAGGATTTCTTCTGTTTCTGGGTTTATCTTTATCCACATCCCTAAAACATATACCATTATCACTATAAAGATTTTCAAAAGTGTATTGTACTTTAGGAATGATTTATAGCCAAATAGCTGATAGTAAATGTGTACTATGGGTTAGTTCTCTATTTTTGATCATTCACTTTTACTTGTAATCTTTGAATCCACTGTATAAACTCATGTATTTTATGCTTGCCATCTTTTCCATCACCAGCCCATTAGATCTATATATCCAGGTGTTGTGATTTAATCTGCTACTGAGTCGAAGAGCTGTGGAGATGCTAGGATTTTTGCCTTTCATTGCACTTCTATTGTAGGTTCATTTTTCATATTTCTCCATGCCCCATGGAGCTGATATGAGTACAGAAACCCTTTAAAATCACTGGGAATTTTGTGCTCTGATGAGGCCTGAAGGACATTCAAAGCAAGAAGCATGGTCATGCTTGCAAATAAAGTGAAAAATTCAGTCAGTTTTACTAATGTGTTCCTTAGGCCTCTAGGCAGATCTTTGTGTGTATATGCATATATCTGTAATAAAAACAGAGCCAAGTAAATTTCCACTTTTCAAAAATCAGAACACTTACATGCATATGTTTAATAAATTTAAATCATATTATTTTATTTATGGAAGATAGATGAAGTAAATTAATGAAGGAAATGCTTTCAAAGTTTCATGTAGAACATATTGTACCATAATACATAATTCAACATTTAATATGCAGATTCCTTTGAAAATAGTGTATTTTAAGATAGATTTTAATATCTTAATATCTGAAGCTAGTAGTTCACATATTCTGATATAATCAAGTACACAGGTCCAAATTTTGAAATCACATTAAACATAATTGCCTTTTTCAATGTAAGCAATAATTAAGCAAAAGTAAGTATGTGATTTGGAGACAGGAACTGCAAACTCCCATTTTGGTTTTGCAGGTCTGAATGGTCAGTGAGACTCTGCCTACCAGAGGAACTGCTGGAAGACTTTAGTGCTGGACTTTATTTGTTTCATTTGAGCTCTCATATACTTCCTGTTCTTGTCAGTTTCATCCCAGCCCAGCTTTTTAACTATTGGCAATTTGTTCTAGTAACTCAGCAGTTGAATTTAATTTAAAGTTTTTTCAAGCTTAGAATAATTGTCCTCTATCATGGTCCCAAGAAAAAATATAATCTACTGGTCAGCATACCCTCCTCAGATATCATGTCTGACTTTCAGCTTCCCTGGGTACCTTCACCAAAGTGCAAAATTGTAGTAATTTCAAGCTTAGAAGACATTTCTACAAAGAGAAAATACAAATGGACAACAAGAATATGAAGAAATGCCCAACATCACTTATAATCAGGGAAATACAAATCAACACCATAATGAGATGCTACATCACACCAGTAAGAATGCCCCATAGCAAAAAAAAAAAAAAAAAATCGGGCAACAGCAAATGCTGGTGAAGATGTGGAAAAAAAGAAACATTTTAACAGAGCTGGGTGGAATGTAAACTCGTCCAATCACTGAAAATGGAGCTACTAATGTAATTCCAAATGAAATTCTGGGAATTCTAGATTCCTAGAATTGGAATCTACCCAAAGGATACCAAAACACTAATTTGAAAGGAAACCTGTACATCTTTGTATTTTATAGTTCTCTTTACAATAACCAGGAATAGGAAACAACACACATGCCCTCAAATGGACAAACAAATCAAAACTTGTGATATATGCATACAATGGAATTCAGCAATCAAAAAGATAAACTCATATCATCTGTGGCAATATGGATAAAAACTAGAAGGAGTCACGCTAGTGAAAATAAACCAAGAATGAAAAGATAAATTCCAGATGGTCTAACTTATATATGTGGGATCTAGGGAAAACAAACAAAAGGACAAGAAAACATTAAAGCTACAAATTGATAACAGAATTAAAGCATACAGCAAAGGAAGGGAGGGATGTGGGAGGATGGGTGAAATCAGGGGAAGGATGAGCACAAGTGATTAGGATGATGGTTCACAGGGGACATGGCAGTGGGAGAACTTAGGGACATACAACAATGTAAGAAAAAAAATATATATATATAATCAGTAAAAAATGCAATAACTTCAGAAGTCTTTTTATTATCCAATTCTAAGAATGACAGTTGATACCTCTGTGATATATTAAAGTCTTATATTAAGTTCTCTTCTGTTAAGAACTTTTCTGTTTTCCGAATGGTAGGAGAAGAATATAGATTTGGTTTGATGCTCAGCTATTGAAGTGACTAAATAATTTGAGTATAAAGGACTTTTCTGAGTGCAATCTAGTTATTAAATGTAATGTCAAATGCTAATAGAATGAAAATATTTCTTAGTATGTATGTCATATATTTGGAAGCTAAGAATTATTATTTTTCCTTTTTGTCCTTTTTCCTTGTTGCTTGTTGGTTTGCAGTACTGAAAATTAACCTCAGCATTTCATAAAACAGAGTTATTAATGTTGCAAGAATTGTTGTCATGCTACTTACTTTTCTAAAATGCACATGAGATTGTCTCATCTCAACCATTCAATGGTTGTGCAATTATATCATAACAGCTATAGACACAGATAGTGGTTTCTCTGTGAAAAATCCCAGAAAGTAGATGTGATACTTCTTAAAAAAATTCCTAGAACCCTTACTAATTCAGTGATACTAAAATACTCAGAACATTATATACATCTTTACTTGCACATCCTATTAGATTATAAATCCTATGAAATCAGAGACATGTGACTTCACCATCATTTATATTGAGTACATTGTGCAGCATGCAGAAGAATGCCAATAAATGTATAATTACTTTTTACTGTAAGCACACACAAAGAAAGGGAGCAATGACACTACTAAAAGATATCCCCATTATACTGGATCAGCACCTTAATTTCTTGCATGATTAGTGTAGCATCTTAAAGAAGGATGACTGAGAGGAAAGGAGGTATTTTCTTAGGGAAAGTGTGTTTGCTCTCATACTAGAAGCAGACGTTACAATATTCAGTTATTATAACTCTATATAGTTTGTGACCAGTGGAAATTCCTTTGAATTCTGATAACTCTTTCATAGTCAGTCATAATCTTGGGTATTTTAATCAACTTTTCTGTGTTTGCATTCTTACTATATTAAGCAGTTGACAAAAATTAAGGATTTGAATGAGAGAAAATGTTATCCTTTAAACCATCCTTCTGGTTCTTTTTATTACCCTATTCCCAGGGTAAGTCAAGAGATGAAACTTGATAATTTCCTTTGTAATATTTAGACTGTAAAAGTTTTAGCTTCCAATTATTTTAAACCATTATACTTTTTTTTATAACTGCATATACATTTTCCAGCAAATACTTTTATAAGATGGGAACAAAAAATATTTTCAAGATCTAAATGTAAATATTAAAATATTTTAACCTATGTTCATTTTTAAAAGCATCAAAGATATCACATAAATAACACTTCCCACATGAGTTTTTGAAGTGTAAAATTCAATATGTTTCCCACCATTTTGAAGGAAAAGAGAAAAGCTGAAATTAACTTCACTGTGTCAGTTGGAGCAACAACTTATACTCAAATTATACAGTTTTTAATTTTCTTTTTACTTATATAGTGTCATTAGCAGCAATATTATAAAGCTATATTATCATGCAAAGAGTAACTGAGAGAAGTCAAAATAAAATGTGTGATCCCTGCATAAATAATTTAGGAAGATTGTCCTCCAGGCATAAGCCTGTAATACCAACACTCACATTTGTGACACATTTACATATTGGAGGGCTAAATTCAGAAAACATTAAGTATAATAATTTTGAATCTTTGAGGGAAGAACCTTTTATACTGTAAAAAAGTAGTTATTTTCTCTATTCTACAGTGTCCTAAGTGAAAAGACTTATGAAATAAAATAAGGTACACATTCTAATACTGGTGTCTGGTAGGCCATATATTTAAATATAAAGTCAAAAGCATATCATACAGATTCATTAAACTTCATATTGCCTTATTAATCCAGTGGTTTCATAAAATGCCTCTCACAATGGGAAAAAATAGTAAAAGCATAAAGGCAGAACCAACTTTCTGAGAACTGGGATTTCATTCCTTTTCAAGCTTCAGAGAACTTAGATGGGCTAAAGAGACCTTTGAGAATCAGATGAAAATTAAACAACTACCCTGGAAATGTACATACATATATACATTCCATATTATATACACCTTTAGCTTTCTATGATTTTTAAGAACCGTCGATGTTTTCAGGATCAGATATGAAATGGCTGAAAATTCTTTATTTTACCTCAAAAGCAAAGGCTATGTCAACAGCCTCCAGAATCTACACTTGGACACATCTAGAATGGAATTTGCCATCTTCAGTTCACATTTATATAAACCAGTACAAGTACTGTCACAGTGATAACCACTATCCATCCTGGTTTTTTTGTTTTGTTTTGTTTTGTTTTTGACAATCTAGAAGCTTGGGAGTTATATTTACAGTTTTTCCTTCATTTTTCTCATTCATTAACTAGCAAGTCATATTGATTCTATGCAGTTAATTATTCTTGAATATAACTTGCTCTTTTATTCTCTTGTCAATACTCTAAGTATCCATTTTCTCCTGTCTGAACTCCTGTCTCTGGCTTTGCTGTAGTGAATCACTTTTTCACACAAGAGTCAAAATGAGTATTCTAAAATACAAAGTAATGGTATAATTGTTGCAAAATTTGGAACCCATCAAAAGCTAACTCTTGCCTTTATGATAAAACCAATGCACAATTGTTGTTTAAAGTCTACTCGCTTGAAAAATCTAGCAAGTATTATAGGTTCCGTATAGTAAGTTATCCCAGTACTCAGCCCTGAGAAGTCCCTTAACCCAGTGAAGTCTGGTTTAGAATTATTTTTGTGTAGCCATTTATAAATTACATTTACACAGGAAAAAATGCTGATGCTCAAGGTAAAAGAATAGAAAAGCCACCTAAATGGCTTCTAATCTTAAATTTAACACTGGAACAAGTAATATAAGTTCTCTGGTTCTCTATTTACTCATTAGTAAAAACAAGTGAATTACTTCTTCATCTTTGGCAGTCTATAGTTTCCTTTTGGAGCTCATTCCTCAAGGTCAACATGACTTAGTGGTTTTATTTAAATAAGATTTATTAGAATTACTCAGTCTAAGAAAAAAGGAGGATGATGACTACCCTGCCAATATTTAGATATAAGTTGTATTGATTTTCTAATAATCATAAAAATTCTCATTTTAAAGGTTCATATAAAATAACATTTATATTGTGTATGATTTGTGAAAATGATTTCATTTTATATTTTGTTTTATATAATTAGCTTGGTGTTGCTTATAATACTTTTTTCTACTTTACATAATTATCACTTTTTCTTTGCATTCGGCATATTTTAAGTTACACTGATATCTTTTAGAATTAATGCATCATGAAACGAGACAATTAAAAGGGAAGAAAAAAACCAACAAGTTGAGAATAATATACATTAGGAGAAAATAAGATAACTTTTATTATAGGTGGATAAAGGAAGAAACTTATTAAGAATTTCATTATATATATATATACACATATATTATTTTCTGCATGCAATCTCAGCCTTATTTTCATAGTTAGGACTCATTCTTTCCCCCTTTTCCCCCTACCCTTATCCTGTGGCTCCCACCTCCCTTTCCCTTCAAGTCATTGATTGGTATTTGGTCTATTGCTCTTTTATTTTTCCCAGTGCAATGCACTTTTTTTTTTTTTTTTTTTTTTTTTTTTTTTTTTTTTTTTTTTTTTTTTTTTTTTTTTTTTTTTTTTTTTTTTTTTTT
>PVHY01000869.1:0-189000 GCA_004024945.1 Uropsilus gracilis | reverse complement strand
CCAGGCTGTTTCCGTGACAACAGCCGGGAGACGCCACAGTCTGCTCCAGGTAGGGAGCGTATCCTACCTGTCTCAGGTGGTGCGGGTGGGCTACCTGCTTCTCTCAGCAGGGTCGGAGTCCCCTTTGCAGCTGCCTCTTTTGTCCGCGAGAGCCTCAGTCCGCTCTCAGGACTTTGGGAAGGGCGCCGTTAACTCCTGTTTTCTATGTTTTTCATTTTATTACTGCAACTAGCATACATTCCATTAAGTAGAAATTTTCATTTAAAAATGAAGTTTTGGGACAATATTATGAAAATCTCAGAAATATAAAAATACAGCAAAGAAGTGAAATTGGTGTTTTGACAAATTTAGGGACTGAAGAGAAGCAAAAGTTAGCACTAAAAATAAATCAGGTGTAAATTACCTGGGATTGTGGGCAGTAGAGAGTAAGCATTCCAGTCACCCTTGGTGTGACCTAATGCCTTGGGTTGCTGATATCAAGGACCAGATTCTGCACTTGAGGTTTGTCAAAAATGACTTCTACTGCAGCTTCAACTATATACATGATGCAATTTGGTTTTGTTTCTACAGATTTTAGTATTAGTTTTAAGTTTTCAGAAAAATTAGTAAGTAGCCATACACACTCCCTACTTCCAAACACTTTCTCTCATAGCGTATTGATTCATACCACAGTGGCATATTTGTTGAATCTACATCAACTCATTATACATCAAGCACACCCATGTACAGGGTGGGTTATCTATTCATTCAGGCAAATGAAGAGTGTCCTGAGCCTCGTGTAGAATTTATTTATTTATTTATTTATTTATTTATTTATTTATTTATTTATTTATTTATTTATTTATTTTTGGTCTATCATGTTCTATGTATTTTTCTTGATTGAATTAAATTGCTTTTTTTTAAGTTCATTACATATATTTTTTACATTGTGGTATATCCCAAAGTTCCCCCACCACCATGTCACCCATGAACCATTATCCTGATCTCTTGAGCTCATCCCTGCCCTGATTTTCCCCTCCCTCGCTCCTTCCCACTTCCTTGCTTTATGCTTTAGTTCTGTTGTCAGGTTGCTAATTTTAACTTTTTATCTTTTTGTTTATTTTCCCTATGTCCCACATATAAGTAAGACCATCAGCATTCCTCTTTTTCTTTTGGCTTATTTCGGCCAGCATGATTCCTTCTAACTCTATCCATGTTGCTGCAAATGACTAAGTTTGTCATTTTTTGATTGTTGGATATTATTCCATTGTAAAAATATACAACTTTCTGATCCATTTGTCTGTTTGGGGGCATTTGAGTTGTTTCCGTATCCTGACTATTGTGAATAGTGTTGCAATAAACGTAAGAGTGCAGGTTTCCTTTTGCATTAGTGTTTTGATGTTCTTTGGGTAGATTTCCAGAAGTGGGATTGCTGGATGGAATGGTGGTTCCATTTTTAGTAGTTTGAGGGTCCTCCGCACAGCTTTCCAGAGTGGCTGGACCAGTCTGCATTGCCAGCCACAGTGTAACAGTGTTCCTTTTTCTCCACATCCATGCCAGCACTTGTTACCCACCCCCCCCTTTTTTTTTAAAATCTGGGTCATTCTTACTGGTGTGAGGTAGTTTTACATGCTTGAATAGACTTTCAGGGAACAGGTACACCAGGCCAGCAGGCAAGACAGGGTCAGGGGAACTGGGAAGAAGACAGGTGACTCAGGCTGAGTCACCCAGCCCCCCCATGAAATGCCATGATCTTTTACTCTCTCTCCGCCCACCCCACCTGCCTATTCTGTTGTGGTACCATTCCTCATCGTAGTGGTATTGCCTGCTGCTTGAAGCGCTGCTTCCAGGCGCAGGTGTTCCCACTTATACATGCGTACACCCATATTCTTTGGGCCCAGGTTTCTACAATTATGGGTGAGCATGACCTGTGTCCATGTTCCCAAATGCCTTCTGCATTAACATGATCAAGACTGCAGGCTAGCGGTATAAAAAGCCCGTTTTCATTTTACTCCACACTCCCCCTCCCCATTATCACTCTAAGTCTGGTTTACATTTGGGCTCACTCTTTGTTTTGTAAATTCTGTGGACTTTGACAATGACATAACTGCATACATCCACCAACAGCCCTAGAATTCCCACCACATGTTCCAGCAATCCAATGCTCCCTTCTCCCTAACCCTTGTCAATCACTGGACTTTTCATTGAGTTCAGAGCTTTGCCTTTTCCAAACATCATACAGTTGGAATCGTATAATATGTAACCCTTGGCGTTGGTGTCTTTCACAGCAACATGCCTTTCAGCCAACTCATTGAATGGAGAGGAACACTGGTAGTGCTGCGGTTGAACATCTAAGGTGGGCTAACTGAAGAGCTATTTCCGAAACAAATGGCAAATGTGTGCTGTTAAGTTCTTTCCAAGTGAGGGGACTGTACTACTTTTTCACAAACTCCTGTTAAGTCTTGGTTTGCATTTCCTGGATTTAGTTTTCTAATGGAAGAATGCTGGCGTTCTCTTTGCCAAAAATCTAAACCAATTGGGAATCCCCAATGGTTTCTGGTCTTGTTTCCAGGTCTCGGTCTGTAGAGAGTCCATCACTCTTGGCTGAATGGCAAATGGCAGCTGTGTTTGTGCTTTGGGAGCGCTGTTTTGAGACTGAGAGTAAAGCTGGGAGCTGTATCTGAGCTCACTCATTACTTCTAAACCTCTCTGTGCAGCTCAGACAGAAAATCAATTTTATCCAGAGGTAGTGATGCCCCAGTGAGCACGCGTGTACAGGTGTGTCTACACCTTCTGTCACGGTCATAAACTCAGTCATTGCTTATTCAAGCGTAGAGGTTTCATCTGACACCCACACCCGAGTGTGAGAGAACAGTGCCACCTAGTGGCTTGCTGGGCGCATTTCTGACGCATAGGGCGCCGATTGCAGCTGATGGAGAGGAAGGAGCTCCTTCACGGTATGATCCAGACTGGGACTTGTGCTCTGTCCTTCTGAGCTTGGGGATCTGTGAACACCTAGGAAGATTCTGATTTCAGTCAGATTCTACCAAGAATATTTGCCTTTCACATTCTTTCCTGGGATTTTTGTTTTTAGAACAAGCACTCATCTCTCTAGAGTTGCAGTGATTCAAATTGCATCATAAAACATAATAAATGATAGTAGCCAATGCTTGAGGAAATGTAAAATTCCGGAATTACATTTCCCCTAGTTTTGAAAATAAGGTTTGCCATTCATTCAACAAATATTTATTGTGCACCTCATAGGTGCCGAACAGCGAAGAAGGGACAAATGTAATTTCTTAGGGTTAAGTATGCAAGTAAATACATACACAGAGACATCCCACAAATGTCAGGTCATGATAAAAGCTAAAAAGGAAAATGGGACAAAGTAAAGACACAGAATTTGACAGGAGGAAAGTGCTAACGAACAGTGATCACACAGGACCTATCTGAGGACATTTCAGCTTGAATCAGGGGTCAGATCACATAGGTATGAGGGGAAAGCATTCCAAGCCAGGAAAGGGAATGACAAGAACGGCTCTGCAAAATCAAGCCTCCAGAGGAAGTTAAAAATGAGGTTATCCATGTGGAAATTAAAATAATTTGAAAGCAATTTTAGTTCTATTTTTAAAGATGAAACTGTGACCTTAATTCAACTTTCACATTTCAGACAGGCGAGTGCAAAGGTTAATGATCATCCAATTTTGAAGTTGGGATGCATCTCTAAAGGAAAAGAGTGTTATTTACTAGTGAAATGCTTCTATTTACAAATGATCCTTGTCTGTGAAAGGATAGTCAGGAATGTGACACATGCTTCACTCAGGCCCCCACAGTGTACGCCTCCCAGAGGTAAGTAGGCTAACGGTGGTCTGTCTGTCTGTCTGTCTGTCTGTCTCTCTCTCTCTCTCTCCACTCTCTCACACACACAGTTTTATATATTTTCATGGCATTCAATAAAGATACACCATGGGAAAGATAGCTTTTCTTTTTATTTCTTCTTTTTGACATATAACATCTAACATAAAAAGATGCAGCTTGTTTAATTTGTACATAAATTTTATGGAACTTATGCATATATTTAATCACAACCCAGATCAAGATATGAAACACCCCAGGTCTCTGAAGCCCATATTTTGTCCCTTCCCCAATGTCTTCCACCAATAACCCATATTCTTATTTCTCTCCTTCTGCATTTATTTAACCTGTATTTTGAACATCTTATAAGTGAAACCACATGAGTCATACTTTGTGTTTCTGGGTTCTCTTCTTCAATGTCATATGTGTGAGGTCCCTTCGTATTGCATGCAGCAGTCACCCATTTGTTTTCGTTGCTGTCAAGGATTCCAGTATATGGATAAGCTATAGTTTCGCTATTCTACTGATGATGTACTTGTGTGTGTTATGATGAATAAATGTCATTAACACTTTTGGTAGGTCTTTTGATGAAAATAAAATTTTAGTTTTCTTGAATCCATATCCAGGATTTCCTCCCCAAATTACATTTATTGAGGTAAATCCACTTGCATCTCTGAATCTGCTCTGGGGATTATAGGTTCACATTTCAACAAGTGTCTTTTCATACTACCTCCAACAATCCTCCACCACGTTCCTTCAGGCTCCTTCCCTCCTCACTGCTACTCCACCCCCTTGTGTTAAAGTTATGATTCATGAACTGGGACAACTGTATAACTGGGACAACTTGCAGAACCCAGTGGAAAAGAATATGTACGATCTTCTGTTTGTAAAGTAGGGAAAATCTTTTTAAAGGTGCTAAAATATATAGCATTTTCTTTTTTCCACGATACCTCTCTCTCTTCTCTCTGTCTCTCTCTCTTTCTATTCAGGGTCACACTAAGAAAAATCTGAGTGTTTAGATCTTAGCATGAATTTCACCATTCATCCTTCTATAGTGCAATGGCAGCTGTAAATGCAAATATAAGATCATTTAACACCTGTACAGAGTCACTGAAATTACACAGTTTGCTTATACAGACCTTAGGGTTTGGGCCAAAGCAGATGACCCATGTTGTGTTTTGTTTTTCCACACCAGGAAAGAGAAGTCTTTAGTTTCTTTTCAAATACTCTGACTAATTAGCATTCATGGTAGTTACAGCCACCATCAAAATTATTACACCAACAGTTGTTGCATTGCGAACTTCCTTGACCATCATGAAAATCAAGGGCATTTAGCATTGGCAAGGATTTTCATCTGCTTTAATGTTACCACTCTTTACAGTACTAACTACAGAACTTCCATGGCTATTTATAAAACCTCAAGAGCCACTGGAGGACTGTTTCCATCTTTCATAGTAGTTCTCAGTCCTAAAATAAAAATGACCAAAACAACAAATCCTTCTCTTAAAAATATGCTTTGAAACTAAGTGAAAGTTGCCTACTATCCAAAATAAGTGTAAATATATCTTTACATATATATCACAATATTCTACATGTTATAGATTAATGTGTGATGAATGAGTATTTTTGTCACTTGTCTCAACTTTTGTAGAACATCTTTTGATGAGCAGAAATTCTTCATTTCAACATAGTCAAATTTACTGATCTTTTTGTTAGTTAATATTGTCTGTTTATGAATTACTTTTATAGTCAAGGATCATGAATTCTACTGTGTTGTCTCTTAAAATCTTTCTAGTTCTGCCTTCGTATTTAAATCTTGGATTGCTGTGCTAGGGCTGCCATAAGGAAGGTGACTTAAGTGACATAAACATATTATCTTATAGTTTTGGAGGCTGAAGCCTGAAGTCAAAGTGTCAGTAGGGTTTGTTCCTTCTGAGAACTCTGAAAGGGAACCTATTCCATGCTCCTCTCTTGGCTTCTTGTGGTTTATAGTAATTGTTAGTTTTCCTTAACTTGAAGATGCGTCACCTCCATGTCTGCCTTTCTATTCATGTGATATTTTCCTTGTGTTCATGTTTGTGTTCAAATTTCCCCTCATAGACATAAGCCATTTTGGATCAGAGACCAACCCTACTCGCATATGACTACATACATTGTAGCATTGAAATATGATGATCAGATGAAGTATGATAACTTGAAATCTGCTGAAACACAATGACTTAAGAAATATAGCCTAAGGGGCTAGATAAACAACCTATGACTGACTGACTCAGTTTACTGTTATGCAGCCCAGTTTCTCCTTGAATCTTCCTCATTCTATCTTCACCATGTCAGACCATGTATTCCCATTACTACTAGCCCACTTGGAATGCTAGAACCTGTAGGGGATATATAGACCCCTACTAGGAAGTTAAGGATACTCAGTCTTTGGCTATCAATCTGCTAAGTTAGTACCAATCTCACAAACCTGTTCTTGATAGTGCTGGTGTCCTTATTCCCTGATTGCCAGATTTTAGTATATATTATAATTACATTTGCAGCAGCCATATTTCCAAATAAGATCAATTTCTGAGGAACTGGACAGTAGGATGTAAAAATGAATTTGAGAGGGAAGGGTCATAATTCAGCACATTACAGGTCTTTAATACACCTCTATTTTTTTATATGTCATGAAATAAGTAGATACCTATTTTTCCCAAAAATCGTTGACTGGAAATCCTATTCTTTCTGCTCTAGCCTAAAATACCCCCTTTGCTACTTATAAAATGTCCACAAATGTCTGTATACTTCCACATTTCATTTATCTTTTAGTCTCATTGATCTTT
Source organism: Uropsilus gracilis (assembly GCA_004024945.1). Lineage (NCBI taxonomy): Eukaryota > Metazoa > Chordata > Mammalia > Eulipotyphla > Talpidae > Uropsilus > Uropsilus gracilis. The sequence goes on along the minus strand of PVHY01000869.1, from coordinate 182,341 downwards.
TATTCTACCATATTGTCTTGGTGTAATTTTGTCTTTTATCAAGAAAGAAAAACTCTCCTGTTCGGAGCTTTTTCAAAAATGCCTTGTTTCTGGACCATAAGCATCCCATACAGATAATTATAATCACCTTATCAAATATCAGGAAACCCTGTTACAATTTTGATTAGAACTGCATTGAATCTATGACCTACTTTTAACAGAATTGGGATCACAATACATATCACCTGATCTGAAAAAAATGGCCTTCAGTGTTCTTCACTGAAAATGAGTATCATACATTTTCCCTTAAAGGTCTGTCAAGTCTCAAGTATCCTTTATGCTAAGCTTCATTTTCTAGCTAATAAATATGAGTATGTAGATAAGCATTTGTTTTACTGATGTTGAATTCAAGACTAAAAACTATGCTGAATTCTGATATTAATAGACATTTTCCACAGATTTTTTTCACTCCACTGGCTGCCCGGACAATAATCTGAGACTGCCGGGGTCATGAAGCATTGACCACGGAGAAAGATTGAGAAACTACCACGGAGCAGAGGAGACTGAAAAGACTTGCTATATGAGACCTGCCTTGGATTCTGGGACAGAAATGGAAAACAAGAGAAAGGCAACAAAAGTTTAGAATTTACTTAACAGTAATATGCCACTGTAACTAACTGTATTAGTTTGGAAATTTTACCATGGTAATGCTACTGGATGGATTAGACTATTGAAACTCTCTGTGTTATCATTGCAAATTATTTCTATAACTGTATATAAATAAAAACTTCTTAAAATGTACTGTCATTACAAAAATGGACCAATAGATCAACAAAAATAGAGACTCAGAAATAGTCTTATCAATACACAAACATACTGTTAAATTTTCTGGGGAGACCAACCCAGGGCTAGCGGCCAAGAAAGCAAAATTATCTTTACAGACTCCATTTGGTCTGTAGAAATCTCTGACTAGATATGAAGTTAAACGATTCATACCTACAGATGATCAAGAAGATACAGAGGTTAACTTCCAACTTCTGTACCCAGACTATGCATTTCTGCAATGCTTTTTATTCTTTTTGGATTTTTTTTCTTATTTCCATACAACATTGGTCATATTTGTAGTTATTTCTGTCTTAGGTATGGCCCTTCCATCAAGAATGTACCCCTATACCACCACCTTGCTACCCCTTATCCCTTCCCTGCTCTGGTCACTCCAACTCTCTCTTGCAGCAAGTCATAGATCGATGTTTGGCCCACTGGTCTCTTCTTTTTCTTTTTTGGAGTAATGTCTTTTCCTGGGTGAGAACTGGAACACAGTCCTGCACTCCTGGGATTCAGCAGACCAGGCTGCCCTATCTCCAGCCTGTGAGGCAGGTAGCCAGGCTGAGCACTTCTAAGGCAGGTGTGTGGCATGGTTCTGCAGGCTCCTTTGTTTTGGTGTTTTCTATAGTGAGGAAGACTGTCCAGACCTGTGTTTTCACAGATTCCATGCCTCCTCATTCATGCTGGTTCGCTCCTCCATTTCCATGTCTGTCACACGATGCAGCTTCTGAACCCTATAGTTCTGCCATCTGACATTAGAAACCAGCTCCCTGTCACTGGCATTGGAGAAGTTCCCCAGTGAGCACAGACTTTAACTGATGGTTAGTCTAGCACATCTCCTCTCTTGTAGTTTACAGTCTGCCATGGGGCAGCAGTCACATTTCTGAGGCTTTCCTCCTCTATTGGAAATGGAGGGATCCTTGCTCATACTGCACACATCTCTGGACCAAGGGTTTGGTTTTCCAGCTCCAGAGACATTGGAGGTGGAGTTCAGTGACAGATCATGACTATAGTTAGTCTCACAGTCATATCTCTTGCGGTTCTGACTATGTTCTGTTTGGTTCCTACCCAGGTTATGAGTATATCCAGGACCTGTATTTGTTCCTCTCCTCTCCTCTCCTGTATACAGCAGCTGGAGTGTCTGTTTTTCTCCTTCCTAGAGCAGGTCTGATTGAAGTGGGAGGTGGGAGTAAACCAGAGAGGGACCCCCCACAACCCCTCCTCCCCCCATGCTTTCTTTAGTGAGAATGAAAAATTAAATCTTGTATTGTCTTCCTCTATCATCAGCATATGTAGGTCAGGACAACTTAGAACTAGTGGAATAGTTATCTATCTAATGTCAGTGATTCACTGTTCCTATCTGTGTAAACTAAACCCAAACTTTCATTTATTGAAATAGCTTTCACAGAATAAAATATGCTGGGCTGTTTATCAGGTTCAGTTCCTCACTTTGATTATCTAACAAACTCTTTGTCTAACAATTCTTGGGATTTTATCTTCATGTTTCATAGATTTTCCACAAAAATGGTTCAAATTATTTAGGTGGAGTGAAAAATCTTTTCAACAAGCAGTATAGAAACAAGAGAACATCTACATGGAAAATAATCACTACTCTTTCTTTACATTGTCTACTATGTAAAGTAGACAATGTATTGTCTATATTGTAGATATAAAACTATATTGTAGATATAATTGTAAAAGTTAAAATTTCTAGGAGAAAACATTTTCAACCTTGGGATAAGCAAAGATTTCTTAGACGGTACATCAAAACCTTAAAAGAAACAAAAATAGAAAATTATACCTTATCAAAATCAAAACACTTTTTCTCCTGCAGACAGCATGGTAAAAAGTAAAAGGCAAGACTTGCAATGAAAGAAAATATTTGTGATGTATAGATGTAATAAAGCACTTGTATTCAGATTACATCAAGGACTCTTACAACTTACAGTAAGAAACAGCCCAAATGTCCAATAACAGAAGAACATAAAAAACAAATTGTGGTACATTCATATAATGGAATGTCCAGGGAAATAATTCATGAATATTATTATATTTTTGGACAGTTTGTCTTCCTGAGCAAAGGAAATTAGCAGATGGGAGAACATCTCTACTTCCCGGTAACTGCTCTTCACATTACGAAGTTGTTAGACCTAGAGCCCTATGTTCCCGTTTAAAGAATGATAAAACTAATCTTCCCTGCAGTCAAATGTTTGCAGCCTATGGTAGGGACTTTCCCCTTGGTCTTTCTGAGGCAATTTATTTACTTTGCAAAATATTTTTTTTTTACATTAGGGAGGGAGGTTCTCTCTCCCTTTCTCAGAAAGAGAGAGGCAGTGAAGCACGTATGTAGTTTATACAAACTTTCGGACTCATGGCCAAGAATTATGCTAAAACCCATCAGGCCTCATCACATTCCCCCAGGGAAGAGAAAAGAATGGAACATAGGGAGGAGATATGGTTATTGCTGCCTGTAATCATTATAACTCTGATTTCAGCCCTATAAAGTTCTTGTTCGCTGTCACTATAAAAATGAACAATTGTGGATGATTAAAACTTGTTCTAGAACACTGCTAGCAATTAAAAAAAGATGAAAACTTCAGATACATTCAATGACATGAATGAATTCTAAGGACATCAAGTGCAATAGCAGAGACCAGACACAAAGGATCACATACTATATAGTTTATAGTTCCATTCGTCAAAGGTCCAAAAGAATCAGAACTAATCAAGTGGTAATGGAAATCACAATAGTAATTTACTATATTAGTGGGGTGGGATGACAGTATCTTCTGGAATGCTGGGAATAATTTATACTTTTTAACTGAGGTTGATAGCATAACTGTGGATATTTGAATAATTTCAGGTTAACGTGCTTTGTGTGTCTTGCATATGTTATGCTTTAATAAAAAACATGAAAAAAAATCTCTGCAGATTGCTTTATTGGAATTGAAAAGCAGTTCCAAAATTTATATGTAAATGCAAAGGTAAAACATAGAAAATGTTTTCAAATAAGAATAAAGTGGGAATACCTGTTCTACCAGCAGGAAGAAAATTAATTAAAGTACCATAGTGTTTGGCATAACATGGTGATGACATGATATCTGAAACACAGATCAGTGGAACAGAGTACGGTCTTTCAACAGATTCCTTCATGACTTATATTTAGTTTTTAAAAGAGTGGCAGGGAAATGATGCTTTTCAGTCTAGAGTGCCTGGTCAATTTGACCACATATATAAAAATTATGATGAAGCTCTGCTAATTTACACTATATAAAAAAAAAAAGAAAAAACTCCAGGGGCAAGCGTAATGTATTGTAATGCAATTGAAATGTAAATAATCAAACTTGCAGAAGACAACCAGAGGAATATCGTAAGACCCATAAGATGAGAATTTTTTAACAAGACCCAACAAAACAATGACCATAACAAAATAATTGCTAAATTAGACTCTATTATATTTAAGAATTTCTTTAATTACTCAAGCAAGTAAAAAGCAGGTCAGAACAAGGGTGAAAATATTTCCAAGATATATAATGCCAGAGGCCACATATTCAGCATATTGAACAAATTCTTTCAAAGTAAAAATTAAATTAAAAGACATGGCTAGAAAATAATAGACAAGAAATTGAGCGGATCCATTACCCAATAGTTAATCCAAATGGGTAATGAATGTGTGAAAATTTTCTCACTGCCATTAATCATCAGAAAAATGCAAGTGAAATAAGCAATGAGATAATACATATCCTCTAAAATATCTAAGATTATAAAGCCTGAAAATATCAAAATGTGGAAGAATTTTTGTTACTACCGATGGGAATATAAATTGGGAAAACTACTTGGGAAAATAGGCTTGGTATTTATTATTCCCTTAAAATGAGATTTTGTCTGTCCTGTGATCCAACAATCACATTTTTCGGAATGTATCCAGAATACGTGGGCCTAGCCAAGAGACATGCCTCAGGTGGATGTCCAAGACAGCTCTGTTGCTATAGAACTGCTATCAAAAACTACAACGAATAAATAAATGGTGAGATGGTGATACAACAGATAACTTCACAGCTGTTGCTCTAGTTATCGCCAACAACATAGATGACTCTACAGCATAATGTGATGAACAGAAGTCAGATACAGCAAAGCATAAACTATGCTTTGGGGGGGGGAGAAGAGGTAAGAAGGTTTGTATCTTGTCTTGGGCTTACCTGGTTTATATCTTAACTTGGGTGATGCTTACCAGTGCATCTGTGACACTCCAGTGAGCTTTAACATCTATCTTTGTGCACTTTTTTGTCCATGTATCATACTTCAAAAAACCAATATTTTTTAAATGCAGGAAGCACTTCTCCCAAAATAAATTAATTAATTAATTAATTAATTAAAAAAATAAGAAAGAAAAGAAAGGAGTTGGAAAAAATGATAAGAGAAGATTTCGTTGAATTTTAAATAGTTAATACCATTTGATGACATAATGTAAAATGTGTTAATGGCCCAAATATTCACCGTCTATTATACAGGATGTTCTATCCTCTGTTAAATTCCTCCCCATTCCTACCTTTTCCAGAGAAATCAATCCTTCTTTTTCCATCTAACTGCCACCCTTCCTTTTATCTTTAGGTCAGCTTTTGAGCAGGCTCCTTAGAACACAGACAGCATTAGAACTAACCCAGGACAATGCCTAAATAGCTTACTGGTCACTGTATAAGCATTTTACCCATAAGCACTATTAAAAGACCACTTGGGTTTAGGGAACAACAATAAGGGGATTTATTTAACAAATAAGGAAAAACAAAGAGTCACTGTGTCCACAAGTGACCAGTTACCTCACCTCAATTACTGTCCTAAACAAAGGCATCCAAGATGGCATCTTTCCACCTCTCAAGATTTGGAATGAGCATCCAGAACAAAAGTCCATGCTCCCAGATGGCATCTTCCCAGCACTGAATATCTGGAACGCTAATGTTGAAGAAAATGTTTAACAGCCTTTGCCTCTCCAAGTCTCTGGGAGGCCTGCAACCATAATCTGGAGGATGGGTGTGGTGGGGTGAAATGTGGTGAAATGGTTGACCCTCAGAAAGGCTCACTACCAGGGGCTGCATCTACAGTTCTTATATCCCTAATAGAATCTCCACCCCAACTAATTCTTCATACCCACTCCTCCCCCTGCATAACTCATCGGGGTTATTTGTCTTCACCTGCACCCCCCACTAGCACCAAGAGAGTGACACCTATAACAACCTTTGGCTCTTGCCTTGAGTTTCAGCAAACCCCACCCTCAGAGTTACAATTCTGAAACTGTCCCTAACCATGCTGAGTGTGCAGGGATGGGCATCTCCCTCCATTCACAACAAGTGCATGATATGGAAATAACAGCAACGCCATATTTCATAAATTAAAAACCATTTCTCTTACTATCGGTGTTATCTTACAGTTCACCCCTCACATGTATTTGCTTTTTCTTAAGTGCCAGCGGCATATAAGGAAGTCCTTAAGAGCAGCGATTGTGGAGTTAGATTAACCAGGATCCAGACCCTATTCTGTCGCTGACTGAGTGACCCATCCAAGCCTGTTTCCTGGTTTTGTAACCTTGTGGTTACAGGACTGACTCACGGTATTGCTGTAAGCACTGAGGCCAGCAGCAAATGTCAAAGTCTTATTGTAGAGCCTGGCACAGAGTAAGTACTTCAGGTGATGAGGAGGACAAGGAGGATGACATTTTGTGGTAGCTATTTAGGAGTAAAATCAAATAAGAAAAGTTTGTGGGTTTTGTCTGTGGTTTTTGGTGGCATGGTGGGGTGAGGTGTTGGCTTAAGGCATTTCTCATCAGAAAACCCAGAAATCTATCAGGCGGCGTGAAATTAATATCAGAGCTTGGTAGATCATCAGGAAGGTGTTGACCTTTAGGAGTAGAAGAAAACATCACTTTGAAGCCATTGGATCATTCAGAACTCTTCTAGAGGATATACTAGGGTTTATTTTGACTGGGAAGGTCTAGACCAGGAGGAATTAGGATGGCTTCTTTCTCAAATAAACAGGGGTAGGTTAGAAGGTAGGATTTAAACATGCAAAGGAAACTCCCTGCGGTGAGTTCCAGGTCACAGGGTGAAGACAAAAGAAAATCGATGACTGTACGCTTTACTTTAATACATGAGAACTATTAACTGACTACCTAGTAATCTCTCAAGCACATTCATCCCATAAATGCCACAGGTGTCCTGAGGACAGAATGACTTTTTTAACATTTGAAACCAGTGAAACTTTGACGTAAGATCTTATTGGTACAAAGAATCAATCAATCCAGGGAGGGAGAAAGGAAAGGTGGGACAACAAAAGTTGGTTCACACACCCATAGGAGTGGAAAGCCCTCCAAGGCCTTGTTACCCTCCCCATGTCCACTTCTCAGTGAAACACTGACATGTCACTGCTGATGTTGAGAAGGGCTGAGGAGGAGACAGGCAGGACTAAGCATTTAGCACTCAATGCCTTAGGACCATGAATGATCTATATTTGAACAGAAATATACAGAAGTCCTAAAGCTTAGATACCCCAAAACAATGACCCCCAAAAGACTTTTAAGGCAAATCTATCTCCAACCTACATATATCCTATACATATCATATATATCCTATACATATCACATATATATCCTATACATATCCCATATATATCCTATACATATATATGGGCATAAATGATATACTTAAAACGATAAGCATGGAGCTAAGATGACATTATTTGCAATTAGAAGGAACAGCAACCCAAGATGATGCAGATGCTGTAGAGGTAACAGAGTGCTTCCTAAAATGTTCACTCCTGTAAACTCTCCCTAAGTCCCTAAGAGTTCAGGCAGGAAAGCAGAAACCATAGTAATCAGTTTGACAGAAAGAATTTGCTCTACAGAGTTGTTTAAACAGATGCTGGAGAACTGGAAAAAGTAAAAAGGGAATAGACGTTGAGAGCGAAAGAGTAATTGCAAGGGCTGAAGGAACAAAGAGAAGACATGAGTTTGCCTCCTCCAAAACAGTCCCAGAAAACTGGAACTCAGACCTCTGAAAAAGGGGCATGGCCTGCCACCAGCGCTGGTAGGTCTGGGGAGGCGAAGTGACCCTGATGATGAAAGTACAGGGAGACTCTCATCACCTGCAGCTGCTGGGGTGAGAACTGTAATAAGCAGAAACCAGACAGCTTTGGGCACTGGAAATATTACAAAGGCCAAAAGGCTGCCGAACGAACCCTTAACTGTGAGCGTACCAAGTGACTGATCACCACTGACTCAACTTACCCGAATGTACCCCTGCCGCTCTACTGCAGCTGCAGGAAGCACAACAGCACTGGGTTGTAATGACCTCCGTGAACAAGCTCAGCTTGACCCAAACATCCAGTAGACAAGACTACAGGATAATTTATGCATACATAAATTAGACCTGATCTGACCACAGAGATAAGGAACTTCTTAAGGTACACAAGCAGCTCGTTCTCCCACTCCTTATCTTTAATCAAGAATGTTATGCAATGATCAGGTGCGAGCATTGTAAAATAATAAATGCACCTTTCTCACCCATACCCTGCTGGGCGCAAAGGTTATAAACTGAAACTAAACCTCTGAAAGGTCGGACCTGCGTACAGGGACATCTGAAGTCTGTCTCTCTGATCCTAAATTCCAGAATTGCTCTGAATCACCTCTTGGACTTCTTGAATTGCTTCACAGGGTAGTTTCTTTCGGTCTGTAGGGGTATCGCCGGCAAGAACAGCCAACAAACAGCAAGAGGCAAGTCCTCTCGCCCCTCTTGCAATTTTCCGTATTCTTCTAGCGCCCCCTGTTGGCGGAACCCAAAGGAACCCGCATTAAATCCCTGCGTCTCCGTCTGAGGGAAAACGTGACCTACACCCATCACTTCCCAGTCGTTCTGGCAAGACGAATATTCAGGGGACTATGAAAATACTGCCCACGCTCTCACTCCCTCCCACCAAAAAGACTTTTTTTTTTTAATTACTGGAAGTTCTTTTTCTAAGATAAAGTCAGTTGATCTCATTTGGGGACACTTTATGGTCCATTAGAAAAAAGTGTTCGTGAAGGAAAAAGGAATATCCCTGAGGTAAACCGTTCTTTTCTCTATTTTCAGGCCGGGGCCAACTTTCACAGCTCCTCAGGGAGCGAAGCTGAAACCGGATCTCAGGTGTTTTCCTTGCACTCCTTAAACACGTTTCTGCGTCTCAAGCCCTCCCCTCGCTTTCTGAGGCGCGCGTGGCCTCGGGCGTCGCTGTGTGGCAACCTGCTCCGCCGTGCACGGCTTTGGGAGGCTTCAACCCGGCTGACCCACGACTTTCGGGCTTCCCTTTCCTCCTCTGACCATTGCGACGATGCCGTCTTTAAAGTTTGAGGACGCAATAAGTCAGATACCATCTTGGCTGAGAAATAAACGTTGGCTGCATTCCTCTTCCCGGACTCAACTCCGGTATTTCCGAAGTTTTAGGGGAGGGCGCCCCAACAAAGCCTGAACCCCCCGATCCGTTTTCAAGGCGCTCTGGCGCCTGGGGTTCGGTTTTCTCCGCAGTCGTTGGCACCTCGTTGGTAAGGCTGCGGAAACACTCTCAGGACAGAAATCCAGATCGATGTGGAAATCGCGGACCCTCCCCGCGCCCGGAGGCATCCAGCGCTCCACACCCGGCCGGCGGGGTGCGGTCCTGGCGCCGCCTCCCGGGGCTGCCGGCCGCTGGCAGCGCCTCGCGCAGCTGGAGCTGGGCTTCAAGCGCCCGGGAGGCAGAGGCGCCGCGGCGGCCCGCGGTCCGAGGGGGCGCGCGACGCCGCCGGCCGCCCGGGAGATGTGACCCCGCTCCCCAACCCATGTCGGTGCCCCCCAGCCCCGCGAGGGCGGCGGCCAGAGGGTCCCCGGAGCCGGGCCGCCCGGCGCTGCTGCTGCTGCAGCTGTTACTGGTCCTGGCATCACAGTTCAGGTTTGCAGGTAGGTAGGTGGCGTCGGGGCGCAGTCGGGGGCCCAAGTTCAGGGGCAGCTGAGCCGGACCCCGGGGACAGCCTGGCCGCCGGGCCACCTCCAGCCCCCGACGCGCTGGGTGTCGCTGGCTGGCTCTGTGCAGACCCTCTGGGGCACCCGCGTGCCCAGACCCGGGCTCTGTGCGGGGAACCCCGGGGAAACGCGCCACCACCTGGCGCGCCGGCTTTGGGGTCACGTTTGCACGTCTCCGCGCTTCTCTTTGCCTGGCGAGGGTCGCAGGTGGGGAGGAGGAACTTGGAGGGTGGTCGCTGGGAGTGGTGCCCACGTCGGGGCAGTGGCCGTGCGCTGGCAGAGCCAGCGCGTCGCGGCTCCTGTCTCAACCCCGGGGTCTCGTCCTGGCGCGCCCTGGCGCGGACCCCTCGCCCGGAATAGGAGCCCAGCAAGGTGGTGTTCGCCTGGACAAAACCAAGCTGCCTGGAAGGTTCTGCTCTTAGGAGGGGGATCTAGAGAGAGGCGACGTTCTTCTCAAACACCGCCTTTCCCGGGCTTTGCAGGTGTAACCTTGTGCAGCTAGGTGCTTGATGAGTTTTCGGAAATCATAAAAATTTAGCTGCTTTACTTGAAGGTTTTTAAATTTAGATTTTCTGCTAGTTGGAGTCCATTAAAGCCACATTCCTTCTTTAAACGTGGCTTCATTTTTTAAAATAATGTGTTCTTCTGTGTTTAAGATGCATGAGAAAAAGGCCTTTTTTAAAGCAAGCTATCTGGGGGCTTTTTTTTTTTTTAATTAAAACAACTATTAAGTATCCCAAAATCTTGTGCTTTGCACATGCTTGGCTCGGGTTTCTCTTCATTTTTAACCCAGAATTGGACAATGGGAGGAAATGCAGGAGGAAAGCTCACCATGAAACAGCAATGAGCCTAGTCGTCAAGGAAAGAGTTGTTTAAGTTGACTATAGTTACAATGATAAGAAATCTGAGATTTTCAAACAGGGATTCCCCTCCTCTCACCCCCCTCCCCCGGGGTAGTCTGGATCCCGCTGACTCAAATGATCCCCAGTCTCAGTCTCCCAGGTAGCTGGGATTACAGACGCCCGCCACCGCACCGAGCTGCTTTTTCTAGACCAAGTCTTGCTGTGTTGCCCAGGATAGTCTCAAACCCACAAACTCAAGCGATCCCTGTCCTCTTGCCTCCCAATGCTTGGATTATAGGCGCGCGTCGCTACATCCGGCGTTTTTTGTAATTCTTAAATTTACCAGAAATTTTACTTATTTTGCCTTTTAAAATTCCTGGATAAATGGAACGAGAAGAGATGATTTCTCCCTCTTCTGAGCGAACAGATAAGAATTTGCTTGTTTCAAAGAGAAAAATAAAGCTTGCCCCCTGTTGGTGATAGGAGACTGATACTAAAATATAATTTTCTTGGCTTCAATGCAACATTTGGGAAAAAGCAAACAAATGTAATGCTTTTTTAACCCGTGTGACCCAGGTACATCCTGTCTTCTTGGGTCTCCAGGTACTCTAAGAATTGATAGAAAATCAAGTTAAAAGATTGTGTCATCCCTGGGATACTGTACCAACCTTATAATAGGATGTGATTTTCTTCTTGGTGCATCAAGCCCCATATCTGCAGACCATTGCAGGCTTTCTAAGGGTTATCTGATACTGCCACTCTCCAGTGGGTGAATGCTTTTATTTTTGCACTTTTTAGGCAAAAATTCAAAGTAACACAACCCTGTTTAGTTAAAAATATAAGATCAAACATGCAAAGTATCTTCTCCCATTCAGTAAAATAAAAATTCAATGTGGCATCATGTTAGGGAAATTTTGATATTTAATTTCAGATAAACTTTCCACAGAATTCAGAACATTTGTGCTGCTTCTTGAAGAACACAGTTCCCCTCCACTCTATTAGCTCCCCAGGGACAAAAGTTTAACTGGGAAGTGTATCCTTGGCTTATCATTTCTGTCCTGTTGGCCTACTCCAGTAACTTATTTCTCAGATAAGATTAAGAATCTTGGTCAGAATTTCAGAATTATATGAACAGGATCCTATGGAAAGTCAGTAAGAGTAAGTGAGAAAAGATGATGTCACAAGGTCATGTATCTCTTTTCCAACCACTCAGTAGAATAGCTTTCAGGTCTCCCACAAAGTCTCAGGTAGCCCTACTCCTGCTAATCGCCAGCCTTACCTCACACCATCTAATTCCTCTCTGCTGGACTTTTTCCACTTCCTCCAGCAAACCATTTTTCACTTCAGGGATGTCATACACGTAGAATGCTCTGCATACATGCAGAATCTGTCCGCAGCTAATTCCTGCTCATACTAGACAACTCACCTCCAGCACACCTTCCCTGGACCCCCAAAGCTAAAAATAGTTTGTCTATGAACAAATGAACCTAACTTTAGTTTCCCTAACACGTTGATGCCATGTTGAATTTAGTGCTGTATTCAAGTTATTTATTGAAGTATTACTTCTTTGATATAAATTCAGCAGAATTTGGGGACTTTATTTTACTGAGGAATTATTCCACATACCTCCTATACTTAAAAATTATTCCAGTGAAGTAACTGAACTTTTTGCATTATTTTCCTTTGTTGATTTATTTCGAACTAATTTGATAGTTAAAGGTTGCAAAAATAGTATTTCCCGTAGTCACCTCACCCAGTTTTTCTAAATTTTAACATCTTCCATAACTATGATAATAATATTCAGAACCAGGAGTGAGCATTAGTAGCTTTTCACTAAATGATAGACTTCTTTTGAATTGTATCCACTTTTCCACTAATGTCCTTTCTTCAGTGCCAGTATTCAATTCAGGACACCATGTTACACTTAATTGCCTTTTATGTCTCCTTCAGTCAGTGATATTTCCTTATCTGTTTTTGGTTGACAAAACAGACACTTTAGTTTAAAAGTTTATTTTATTTTATTTCCTTAATTTGTTTGTTTTATTTCTGTATGTTCCACCTATGCATGAAATCATTGCTTGCCTTTAATCCTCTGACTCATTTCACTAACTATAATGCCTTCTAGATTTATAAAGTCTTTTTAATGGCTATAGTATATTCCATTTGATATATCTATAGCATATATATATATATATATATGGCTATAGTTATAGTGTATTCCATTATATATATAAAGGCATTATATACTTGGTTTGAAATATATCTTAACTTCTTTATGCAAGCATCTTCAATGGGCAGTTCCAACATTTGACTATTGTAAATGCTTTGATGAACATGAATGTACTTAACACATATAGCTCTTTGAATTAGCATTTTTGTGTTCTTTGGGTAAATACCCAGAAGTGAATTTCTGAGTCAAATGGAATTTCTATTTTTAATTTTTTGAGCAATCTTCATATTGCTGTCCATTATGGCTGCAACAATTCTTTTCCCACCAACAGTGTTCAAGGGTTCCCTTCTCTCCACATCCTCTCCACACTTGTTGTTTCTTGTCTTTGGATCATAGCCAAATGTGGGAGGTGAAATCTCATTAGTGTTTTGATTTGTGTTTCCAAATAAGAGATGGAGAATATCTTGCTTGTGCCTGTTGGTTATCTGTATGTTTTCTTTGGAGAAGTGACTATTCGCATCCTCTCATCAATTTTGACTTTTGGTTTTTTGTTGTTGTTGAGTTTTATGTTTTCTTTATGTTTTTTATCAATATTTTGAATATTAACTTCTTACCAGATGTCTGACTTGCAAGTGTCTTCTTCCAGTCAGTGGAATACCCATTTGTTTTGGTGAAAGCTTCTTTCTTCTTTTGCTGTACAGAAGGTTTTTGGTTTGATGCAGGTGCCTTTTCATTTTTTCCTTTAACACTGATGTTTTGCCTAAAAGACATCTCTAAGGCTGATGTCAAGAAGCATATCACTTAGGCCTTATGTATACTTACTGCTTAAAGATATATATAATGGCTTCTCATGACTGGAATGTTATTCCTTTTGGGGAAAGATATCTTAAATTTTGTTGTCTTCCTCACTATGTCATATGAGAGGATTTTTAACATCAATGTATATTTTGATACACTAATATGCTGATGGAAGATCTTGGTTAAGGTGGTATCTGCAAGACTTCCCTCCGTATCATTACTATTTTTTATTTTGTGACTAATAGATACCTTATGGGAAGATATGTGAGGATAGTTTGTGTCTTCCCCCAAATTATAGCCCATTAGTGGTAGTATCCATCAGTGGATATTGACTAGAACAACTCATGCCTAATAATGATTTTATTTTTACCCTTTTTACATTAATTGAAATCATATTGCAAGGAGGAACTGTCCCTTCTTTCCTTCTTGTTTATTTATTCTGTTGTTCATTTATTAGTATGAACTCATAAACTTAGATTTTACTCCTTGACTTATTACCCAATGTATCCCTGTTCACTTTGTTGCTCAAGTTACTCCCACTTTGACCATTCAAAGCTCTTTAAGTTTGGTTCCTGTGTCCCTCAAACAAGCTTCATTTTCTTTGAGTACTTTATTACTGTTTAGCACCAAAAAATATTCCAGGCTCACCTTGTAATTTTTCTTCCTCAAACCTGGAATTTACTACTTCTCCAAGGAGTTTTTGCTCCTTCTACTAAAGAAAAATCTTTAGAAACCAATATATTACTGCGGGGCTTACCTATTGCTGCTGAAATGTTATTTCTAGCCTCTCTCAGCAGGCAAAACTGGAAATTATAAATATGTACACTAACCCAGTCATCCACACACATGCATATTGTTCTCTCCCTCTCTCATTTATTAAGGATGATGAGATTGCACTGATACCTCTAATTCTGACTCTACAGTATTCACTCTGACTTTCCTCTATCTCTATTTGAAGTTTCTTTCTCCAGTAGTAGGAAACCCAGATATCATCATTGTCTATGATGATATGATTTGCACATTATTTTTTAATTAATTTTACTTGTTTACATATTTACTTATTTGTAAATTCTACTATAAACTAGTTTCAAAGTTGCTAACCCATGATGCTAGGAGAACATTTCTAATTAGATTATACATTTGGTATACAGACCTTTTATCCTTAGCTTCCTAGTAACTAGGTTTCCTCTCTCCTGGCTCTCTCTCTCTCTCTATTTCTCTCTCTCTCTCTCTCTGTGTGTGAGTGTGTGTCTATGTGCATGAGAGAGAGAGCTCAGGAAAACAGAATGGACAGCCATTGTCCTATACAGATTTGTCAATAAGTTCTCTTGATACTTAATTCTCAGCGTATGTGTTTTTTCACCTGGTCTCCTCAAAGTTATAGCTACATCTTAGTCTTAATAACGTGGGATATTTGGACAACTACTTCCTCTTGTCAAAACCCTGGTTATCATTATCTCCATTAAATTTCCTACATCCCAACTTTGCAGATGTTTACCCACTTATTCAGCCCCCATATCTCCACTTTCAGGTGACTTAGCTGTCCTTAAAGCATTCACTTTTCGCATCAATGAACTTGTTATTCATTTTTGGAGGAAAGATACAAGCAAGCAACAGACACCCACTCTATCAGTTTCCTAAGCCTTGGCATAACAAAACATCACAAACTGGGTGATTCAAAATAACATAAATCCAGTGTCTCATAGTTCCAGAAGCTAGAAGTTTGAGATGAAGATGTTGGCAGGGTTGATTCATTCTGAAAGCTGTGAGGGAGCGTCTGTTCCATGCTCCTCTCCTAGCTTTGCATGGTTGCTGGCAATCTGTAGCTTTCCTTGACTTGTTTATTCATTATTCTGATCCTCTGCCTTCACATGTATCTCCTCGTGTGATCTCTGTCTTGCATGCTTCTCTTTGTATCCACATTTTCCCTTTTGAGAGAGCACATGTCATATTTAGTGTTGATTTCAGTGTCCTCCCTTTAACCTGATTACCTCCCCAAATTCCTGCATCCAATAAAGATTCCTTCCTAGAGTACTGGAGGTTAGGATATCAATATACTCCTTTTGGGAACACAATTCAACTCATCAGTTCACTATCCCTTCAGAAAACTGTAAGGTAGTCAGCAGGATCTGAGAACTTATACAACAGGGAAAAGTTATTCTAGTAGCCCCTCCTCAACATGGTCAGTTATCTGTGCTCACTGCCAGAAAGAAACATTTGCAGAAGAGCCGAGTCTAAAGGCTCCCCTGAGAACACTGATAACAGACATGAAGTCTCTTCTTCCACTTTCCTACTAGGAATCCTAGCCTTCATGAGGGTGCAATAAAGATGGTGGAGTTTCTTTTTTTTTTCTCTCCAGATTCATTCTCTTCAGAACTCTAACTCCTCCCTCTGCTTTTCAGGGTCATTTTCACTCTTTTCTTATTTATGACTAACTACCCCTGTAATTCCAACCCAGTTCTTCCTCCATTTAAAAATGTTTATGTTGTAAACGTTTCTAATGATGATAAATTATCTGCTAAAAGTTCTATCTTGTTCTTTAACAGTTTGGCTCTTGATTTTTAAGTGGAAAGTAGAGTATCCCATGCAGCTTAGGAGCAAGTAACTTAGAGAAAATGAGGTATTTGAGATCACATTTAGCAAAAAATAATTTTCTTAATCCTCTATGCATTCATTTTCAGTTTCAAAAGTTAAAATATAACTGGATACAATGTGATTTTTAAATAACCTCCCTTTGATTGTCCTAGGCTGCCATCCATATCACGAGTTAATTATAATTCAGATTTTTTTCACTTTAAGTACTAACAAGAAAATAAAGCTAAATTCTACTCTAAGCATATTCGAATTATAAATCACCAACTAATTGCTCTTCCTTTTTCACACCTCCATTTCTTTCTTACAAAACTAAGCATTTGCAAAAACCTGGCACCAAATAACAAAACCCCATGTGTAGTGTTGAACCATCCCACTCTCTACACCAATCGCCATGTCCGCTCGTCTCTGACAAATCCTCCCAATTCACGCCACTGGTAGCACAAGTGTGGGCTGGACAGGACAGGGCAGAGCCAGAGTTGGGAGACAGGTGAGCTCCCCAGATCCTCACATGAATCTTTATGCTCTTTCTCTGGAGTCTCTCTTTGGTGTTCCCATTCTCCTCTTGGTATTCTTCTCATGTTTGTCTTCTTTCCCCTCACGGTGATGCCAGCCTTTTTTCCTCCCCTCCTAGGCCCAGATGAGCCCTCTCACGCATGCGCACACCCACTGGGCCAGGCATGCACAGTCATGGGGAGGGCGCAGTATCACAGGTGCTAGTCACAAAGGCAGAAGGGGTACAAGAACTCTGAAAACTCATTTACCTTGCACCGTGGAAAGATGCTTTTTCTGGTATCACCAAGTAGATACGAGTAAGGAGCTTTGCCTGCCCGCGGTGTAATTGGGAACCTCAACAGGTCACTGTGGTCTGTGGCTCTTAGCAATACTGAACTAAATCATAGTAATTATTAAAAGTCACAAATGCTATGGCTGTGGTTTTCTAAGACAAGGCTGGAGTCCCCGGTGCTATTCCCCACTTCCTGAATCAACATAATCCCTTGGAGACTGTATTAATGAGCAAGAACAAAGGGAATGTCTTAATTGATCCTCTCTCCATGTTGCTCCTGGAGAAGTTCCAGTGTTCTCATTACAAAAGTACCTTTGACTCTTCTTGTGGGCGGCCTCTTCATTGTTGCTTGCTTTATCTTCACCACCTTTTTTATTTCCTAACATCTTTGTGGTAGGGAAGTGCCGCACAGAGCTCCTCTTCAGTAGACTAAGGCAACAGGTAGCTCTCCTGTTCATTTATTGCATTTAGTTACACAACTTATGAAGGCATATTTCTTTTTTCTTTGTATAGAAATCAATGATGAGGAATTTATTTGACTTTCTTAATTAATAAGGAAATTATTAATTCCCTTAAAGCTACTTATTTAAAAATTTTTTAAACATTTAAAAAGTTTTTTTCACAGTGCAGGACTTCTCCCCTCAGGAGTGGTCACCATAATTTCCCTACCAACAGAGCATCCAAAGTCTTCTACCACCCTCACTCATGCTCTCCTCCTGCCCTATCTTTATTCTTTCCCTCCCACCCCACCCAGTGTTTCAGATCTATGGTGTGTTTTCAAGTGTCAGTTTTACAGTTTGTCTTTATCTCATCCTTTGTTTTGTTTCTCTAGATTCCACCTGTAAGTGAAATCATCTGTTTATCTTTTACCTTCTGACTTATTTCATCTAGCACAATCCCTTCTAGCTCCATCCATGTTGCCATAAATGGCATGAGTACCTTTTTGATGACCAAGCTGTATTCCACTGTGCAGCTATGCCACGTCTTTTTGATCCATTCATCTGTCCTTGGACATTGAGTTATCAAGGCATATTTCAATCCAGAAGGGGTCTGATGCTGGTCCTGGTCACCCTCAAAAAAATCAAAGTATCTACTTGTCACTCTAGAGGAGTTAGTCAATCAAAAACTACCTCACCTTTTCAAGTGTTGTTGATGGTCACTGTATTCTTCTATCTTCAGCTCATTCCACTGGAGAGTCTGAGATCAACCTCTCTTTGTTTCAGTGTCCCAGTCAACAATGAATAAACATAAATACTAATAATTATTTATAAATATTCACTCAATATATGTGGCCAAATTTCCACTAAACATTATTTTAAAGCACCCTTTTTTCTGTTTATTTTTCTGACATTTTAATCTGAAATTGACTAGGTTTTCTTTCTGTAAATTCTAAGTGACAGAGATATTACTGGAGGAATGATATTACTTCTGTGAGGATCAAAAGAGTACAAGTTATGAAAGTGATTTGAGAAAGAAAATGAAAGGTGTTTGTTCATATTTAATAAATACTTATTGATTGAATTTGCAGATCCCAAAAGTCATTCTTTCTAATACCTCAGTGCCCATAGTTTATCTTTGATTGTCTTTCTTACATCTTTTCCTTTCTGAAGCAAGTTTTCAAGTGAAAGAGACTAACTTACATTCAAAAAGATCTAAATATACTTTTCCAGTTACTATAATATTAATTATTATATTACTATAATATTCATTATTATATATTATATGTGATCTATCAATCAAGACACTTTAAAGATGACAAAACATGAAGAAAATCAAGTTCCTACCCTGAAAAAGCTATTTTCTGAAATGACATAAAATAAAAAGACTGATTTTCTAACAAATAATGGAGTTGACATTTATAAATTGGTGATGTAATCTTCACAACTGGCATTTTAGAAGGTTCTGCACAAAAATTGCACAATAGTGTATTTTTTAAGCTCCTTTGTCTTTAGACATCCAGGTAGATCCTGGCATTCGTGGATCAGAATAATTCAGTAAGTAGCAAACCTTTGTTTTGAAGGTGTGGATTTGATTTTCAAAAGCTTTGAAAGCCACTTCCAACTTGGGTAATCAAGCTGGAAAATCTACACTGAGCCAAGATAAAGTGTGACCATAAAAATAACAAGATGGGATTTTTGCATGTTTATAAACTACCGCTGATGAGAACTGTAGCTGCAAGGAGGCATGCCTCAAGTGCATGATCAGAACAATCCTGTGGGACAATCACAAGCTCTCCTAAGGGGTCATCTTGGAAAGTCCATACCCACTTTGATGAATAAACTCCAACATTTATTTTAAAAAGTAATCTCTAAAGTCTTACTTGTTATCTAGCACCAACAGCAAAAACATGTTTAAACACATTAATGTACCTATTGAGGTGTGGCCATGAAAAATAACACTGCTTTTTCTGTATGATGTATGCATCACTCATCCACATAAGCATGCACATGCCTGGCAGGGTAAGCCCGGATTGATGGACTGTGTCCCAGATTCAGAAGAGAACTGCTCCATGTGCTTCCATCCCCAACTGCATCCTCTGCCTCTCAGTTTGTTTTCTAACAGTAGGTCCCTAGTTGTTGGAAGATATCAACATGTATTATCCTGCCTAGGAAAATTGCAATACAAATATAAATACTTGAGTTTACCTTATTGAATTTTTTATATCACTCCTTAGAAGCAATCACCTATAATATGCAAAATTTATAATTGTCATACAATTCCTACATTCCACTATACCTTCTTTGGAGTAGTTCCTAAAGATGATAGATGAGGGTTTGAGAAGCAAGAGACCTGTCATAGTCAATATTTGGATTTGAGTATCTTCTTGATGGTTAAATAACCACAGATAAGCCATTGAGCTTCTCTGGGCCCTTATCAACTCAGCTCTAAAATGAGGTTAACTCTGAAGGATAAAACTGAGCAAATAACTGTTGATTTCTTTCTTTGTGCCAGGCACTGTCATAGGAATTTTCTATAAAAACATCTTATATAATAGCCCCAACAAGCCATGAGGCAGACAGTATTGTTCCATTTTACAAATAAGGAAACTGAGGCACAGGTTGAGTAACTTAAGGACATGTTGCTGGTAAGTGGTAGAGCCGGGAGTGGATGCCAGTGTGACTCTAAAACTCTTGTTCCTGATCTGTTCACATGAACAATTATTGGGAACCAATGAGATAGGACAGTGGCAATGCCTGTAGTATAGAGAAACTGAGGCAATACCCACATACAGCAGCTAGTGGTCAGAGAAGTGATAGTGGGAATCATGGTTCATAGGAATTACTATGAACACCAAACCATGCCTTTCTAAGAGTTATGTATCTTTTTTCTTAGGTGAATAGTTCCTTAGTCACATTTTGAGTGCTATTTAGAAGACTTAGTTTTTAAGAGCACGTAATGTAATTGAGGGATGGTAACAGAGCTGATAATTTTCAAAAGAAATACATAATTTATAACATAGTGAGACACATGTGAAGTTAGAACACGTTAGAACTTCCCATATGGTGAAATTCAAACAATACTTGCCATAATTTGGTAGTGTAAGGATGTGGTTATTGATTACTTCTGCATCCTGTAATTGGTACATTAGTATATCAACCCTTTTTAACCTCAATCTGCACAATTGAAAACTAATTCAAGATTTTTCTGATAAATGTATGCAGGTGTTTTTCTATTTCAAAAGTCACCTACAATATGTAGCAACCAGTTGCCATGGAGTTTTCCTTCATTAAAAAAGCATCTGTTGAGTGTCTTCTGTTAATCTCTTGTGTAAAATGTAAGATAACAAGGCAATTTCCAACTGTAAAGATTTGGTAATTTAGGTTGTTCCAGTCTTACTTAGATGTTCATAAAAATCTGAGTTTAGTCCTGGTGCCAGGATTCATGCCAATCCCCTGGGCTCTTGGTCAATTCTGTTCAAAAGTGTGCATGTGCCAGATTCTGAATTCAGAGACAGCAAAAACCTGATGTCCTACATATTAAAGTGGAGTTATTCTTTGGCACTGATCCTGCTTCAGGGCAGAAGCAGTTGGGTTCTGGAGGCTTCTCTGGGTGAGGTCAGGCAGGGCTTCCTCGATGTTGATGTTCCTGGTTGAACATGACCTTGAGAAACTGGACTGACCCCAAAGGGGGAATCTCCAGAAACAAACAAATGTGTATATTTACCCTTTGGAGTCTGATATTTTCCTCATCAGCAGGTGAGCATATGGTCCATAAAAGGGAAGTCAGAACACTTTGGCACCAAAAGAAAGATGTTGGGCAACCACCAGGCTCTTTGTGATCTCACTCTGCATCCTCACCACTTCTTACTGGGTTCATCAGGTGCTACGATATGTATTCAGGCTTTTCACACACTAACAAAATGCAAATACACTTCACTTTAGGGATATAATTAAAATAGCAACATACTTCCATCATGGCTTTCATATTAAGCTTTGCGTTCTTCAGGAAAACTAAACCATGAGACCATGTGCCAGTATTAACAACCACATTTTATAAAACTCCATTAATAACATTATCATTTCAAATGTCATCCAGGTATTCTCTTCCTACTGGAAGGACCCAGGAATAGATATAGGACTTTCTACTTATAGTGCAATAGCATAACTGAAGTTGGCTGAGATGACTTTCCTAAAGGCTAAGATATAACAAAAGGATAGTGAACACTGAGAGGGAACCCAAGTGTGAATGGTGTAATTTACAAAGGATAGCTAAACCAGTCATTACTTTGAAGCTCATTAGGTGAATACCTCCTTGCTAATGCCTCACAGTTTTGTTAGGGCAGAAGCCATCTTAAATACCCAGGATGCCAGGATGCAGAATAGATTTCCTTCCATTCTTCAATGTCCAGACCCTGACAGGCAAAGTTCATTGGGAACCCAGAGTTCCTGCACCTTTCAGACATCTTCTGAGTTCCATCAACCCTTAAAAGACCAATATCTTACCCAAATAGTTGCCAGCAGGAAGGCCCACACTCCTTAATGAAAACCATGTACCCCTAACATAATGTCACTGCATCATCCTGTTAAATGGTACAAGCTGTAGATCAAATAAACAGTAGATCAAATAAACACATGTGCAGAAGGGTAAGAGGTCTTTTACTTGCAAAAGATCCTACACAAGGAGTGCACCAAAATAGCTAAGGAGTAAACAGCAGAGCAAGTCAGGGGATTGGAAATAATAGGGCACCAGTGTGGACATAGTGCTTTGGGCAGAATCACAAAAGAAGAGACTGGACCAGCCCGTGAAGAAGCTGTGTGCCAAAAAGCAGCTCTGATGAGATGGCACTCCCAGAGTTCATGTGCTCTGTGAGTTGGAGTGGAGTTCTTGGACTATCAGAGGTGGGGAGTTGTACTTAAAGGCCATAAATCTCTGTGAACCAAATGCTTTCATTACCTATAATTGGCATGTGATTGCTGATATCAGTGTAGGCGTGACATATTTTCTTCTTGGTGATAATTCAACTATCTTATCAGTGCTCTCTATCAGCACTGATTAGAAAAGTGACTGCCTCAGTTGGAATATTTATTTGGGAGTGTCTTTTTTAATTTTTCCAAACAGAAAGTAAACATAATGCCAAAAAAAAAATTACAAAAATACTTGCTATAACTTTCTTTTTAAAATATGCTATTTCTCCTCCTTTAAAAAAAGATGCTAATTCTATTTTTAATCACTCCTCTGAATCCTCCAGAACAATGAAGGGTAAATGTTTCTGGTAAATCCTCGTCTGTTAATTTAGCTTTCATATCATAGCAACTCGCTTACGGATGAGACTTTGCAGCTCTGGGTCATCAGAAAAGGCTGTTGTTCTGAAGTATGATGACCAGATGAATCATGATAACCTGAAATCTCTATTGAAGCACAGTGGCCTAAGAAATACAGCCTAGGGGTCTAGGTAAACAACCCATAGCTGAGTGACTGTTTACTGATATAAGCCCTATTTTACCTTGAATCTTCCTCATTCTATTTTCTCCAGATTAGGCCATATGCTACCACCAATGAGACCTACTGGGAATACCAAAGTATAGAAAGTGTATATAAACCCTTAACCTTCTGTTATCTGGTAAAGGTGAGTTTTCTAATTTAAAACGTAAATCATCTTTCTGCTTCTCCCAGGCAGATTCAAATCCTAAACCTCCTACAGGTAAATGCCTTTAGCAGACTAGTCACCTTTCTTATGTAGATTCTAGCCACTGTTTCTCAGCTCCCTGCCCCAGAAACTGCAGTAAAAAAAACTTAAAAACTGCAATTTAAACCTTACTAGCTTGCCTCAATTTACCGTTTGCAGTTCCTACAATCTAAAGACATTCAAAATTGTGGGTTCTTTCCACCACCCCCAGCCTTTTCACTAAAATCCCAAGCCAGAACAAGACTCTCAGAGTGCAGACTAATTTAGTACTAAACAAAGTGAATTCCTAGTTACTACAGAAAGAAACGTTTGAGAAAAACTCTGATTACTCTAACATTGTCTAACTCCTTCCTCAACATTGTCCAAAACCCTCAGTTCTTCAGTCCTGTTAACTTCACCACTTGTCCAATCCTTCAGAGTTCATGATCATGTGCTCGAGGAGTAGTCATCTTTCTTTGGCTGCTCCAGCTCTTCCAAGCAGGCAGTCGAGTGCTGTCTTCACCTTGATGTAGTATCCTCCTCACTTCAGGCAGTTGAAAGAAACTCCAAAATACAGGAACTGGCAAAGTTCATTTATTTGGCCCTAGCTCACAATGCCTCTCCAGAAACACCTGAATCAAACTCAGCAAGACAAACTGCAACATGGAGTTCAAATCTCCAACCTCTTTAGCTTTCAGCAAGCTCGTACAACCTATGTTTAATAAAAGCCTTAAGTTACCAGCTGGGGCCAAAGCCCAGGTCTAAGGACCCTCTTAGCTTGGCCTCCATCTTTCCTTCCAAAATGGCTGAATCCCTTTCTTGTTCCTCAAGCCTCCTGATATCTTTCTTCCCAAGTCCTCCCACCAAGGACTCCCAGGGGGCAAGTATGCAAATCAAAGTATACCCAGCTCTCTGTAAAATCTGCAAGTTATAGTAACAGGAGAGTATCTAGCTCTTTATCAGATGCATGTATGAACTAAATTCAATTAGTTAAATGTTAATGGGGGGGGTAGGTAGACTTCTGGCATCACTTCTAGTAGCCTTGGGCTATGAATCTGCTGAGTCAGCACCAATACTAATAAGCCTGCTTCTTGCCAACTCCTGTGTCCTTGCTCCCTGATTTCCAGCTTTCAGTTTTACTATGAAGATAGAGCCCTGAACTGCCCAGTCATACATTTGTCCACATCCTGCATCTGAGTGCCAGCTCAGCCTTCCTCTCTAGGGTGGTGGGGAATTACCATCTTACTGGTCTTTCTGGTTCTATTCTTGCTCCCATCCAGTCTTTTCTCCCTTTAGTATTAAAGTAGTACATTTGAAATGCAAATAGACTCATGGCTTCCCTTACTTAAAAGGTTTCAGTACTTTCCTCCATGAAATTTCAATACAACACAGTTTATCTCAAGTTTGCAAAGACTGAGCAATCTAAGCCCTTTATAGTCTTCAGTTTTCTCTTGCCTGCTCTCCACTTTCTTGTTTTTTCCCAGCACACAGATCTTTTGACAGTTTCAAGGACACTCTTTTAGATGACATCTGTCTCATCTCAAGGATATATCCCTGGAATATGTCCTTTCACCTCAAAGCTGACTCCTGTCTAAGTTCTGTAAGGCACTTACTCAATTTTATTCCATTTCATTGCTTGATCACCAAATCTGTCCATGTGTATTTACTTATTAATTTTACTTGTTAATAATTTCTCTTTTCCCAGTGGTCTGGGAGTTAGAGAAAGGTAGGAATAGATCTGCTTGCTCATTTTTAGACAACCACATAGTAGGCACCTCTACGAGTTACTGAGGCAGTCATAACGATATACCACAAAACAACTGGTTTCAAGAAATGGAAATTTGCTCCCACACAGTTCTTGAAGCTGAAAGTCAGCAGTGAAGGGGCCACCAGGGCCACACCCTCTCTGAATCCTCTGGAGCAGGTGACTTTCTCTTGTTTTCTGGCGTCATGTGTCTCAGGCACTCCTTAACTTGCTGACTTGTACATACTTCCCTCCGATTCTCCACCTTCAAATGGCATTCTCAGTGCATCACTGTGTCTTCATGAGGCTTTTTTTTTTTCTTTTTTTTTTTTTTGAGGCTAAGTCTCACTATGTTGCCCAGGGAACCGCAGACTCACGTTGCCTGGTATACCACAGACTCAAGTGATCCCCAGCCTCAATCTCCCAGGTAGCTGGGAATACAGGTGCATGCCACCACGCCCAGCTATTTTTTTGGGACTAGGTCTCGTTATGTTGCCTAGGCTGGGTCTCAAACCCATGAACTCAAGTGATTCCCAGTCTTGGCCTCCCTTCTTAGGCTGGGATTAAAGATGTGCACCATCACTCATGGCCTTCATGGGGCTTTTATAAGGACTTCAGTCATAGCAGATTGGGGGCCCACCCTACTCTGGTATGGCCTCATCTAAACAAATGACATCTGCAACACCCTATTTCCAAATAAAGTCAACTTCTGGGGTAATGGGGTTAGGACATAAATATGTCAGTTTTCAGAGACGTAACAGCATCCAGTAAATATTAGCTACATCAATAGGATCACCCTTGAACTGATGTTTCTCATCAATACCGGGAGAATTGACTGCAGTGTATGCTGTGTGGAGATGGAGAGTAAAGGGCCCAGGCCAAGACCAAACTGTACTTCTACATAAGTTTTACCACAGTTTCAAAGTGGTAACCTCCTGTACTCAGCAATTAAGATACCACAATAGACTCTATTGTCTCAGAATCCTTGACTTTTTTAATCTCCACACATTGTCTGGGGAATGCTTTTGTTTGTTTGTTTGTTTGTTTGTTTGTTTGTTTTTGTGAGACTAGGTCTTGCTATTTTTGCCCGTGGAACCGCAGGCTCTCGTTGCCCGGGGTACCACGGACTCAAGCAATCCCCAGCCTCAGCTTCCCTGGTAGCAGGGATGTCAGGCGTGCGCCACCACACCCAGCTATTTTTTGGGGACTAGGTCTCGCTATGGGCCCCAGGCGGGACTCCAACCGTGATCCCTAGCCCCGGCCACTTCATAAGCTGAAGCTTACAGGCACAAGCCACTGTGCCCGGCCAGGGGGAATGTTTTAAAGGAATAGAGTTCCTACTTGTATCCTCTTGGATCAGAAATGGATAGAAATAAAGGGAATATTCTAGTTGGAAAAGGAAAGATAGTGCTTCTACTATAAGATATGGTGGGATTCAATAAAAATTGTGAAGTAAATATATAATATTTTTAATACACTGTTTTATGTATTAACATCTTAGAATATGTATTTTCCCATGTCTTACCTTGTCCTTGTTTAAATTCAACTAACGATTACTTTGCTAAAGTAACAGGTGAGAGAAGAGGTTGAGAGCATGAGACCTAAACCCATGTCTCCCATTTGCAAGCTGTGTGACCTATTGTAACTTACTAACTTCTCTGTATAATGGAAAAGATCGACACTGGGGCTGTTATGAGGATTGAATGATTTGGATATATAAAACATATAGAATAATGTTGGCTCCATGGTAAGCCAAATGTTAGCTGTTTTTTTAGCTATAATGGCCAATTTGTTATCATCAACTAATTGTCAACATGTAAAGGTGTTTACAATACTTACTATGTTTTCCTTATGCAAATTGAGTTTTATTCACAAACCATACTTACAACTAAATAGACTCTCTTAGGCTGTGGTAAATGAGTCCTAATTTCAGCATTATTTTTAATCATATTTAAAGACTCACATGTACTGCTGAGGATGGAGCTAATAATACAAGTCCTTATGATTCTTCTTTGTAGAACATTTCTAGTAAAAATCATCTGTTTCCATCAGTGAAAGACAAATTGTTAAAAACCTCATTGATTAAAAAACATTACAAATGTTACAAATTACGACCAACTTCTAAAAATTAATAAATATTCACTCGCTGGTCTAATTTCTTGTGATTTTTGAAAACGATACACAAGCTAGCATACCACATCATAACAATGTTTTGTATCCTGGGGAAATAGGTGGATACCATGAGGTGATGTCCTTTTCCATGTTAGGACCTCCCCCCATAAAACTTTGATGTATTGAGAAGAGGATCATCCAAACCTGTTTATCTTTTCTGTCTGTTCAATGACATCACCCCAAATGAAGGCTCTACAAAAAGTAAAATTTCTTTACCCAAAATAGTATACATAAAACAGCAACACCTATTTTAAAGTGTATTTCTATTAAGGGTGCTTACAATTGTGAATCTTTGTCACCTAAGTATTTATCTCTTAAACACTATAAAAAGTTGTAATCTTCACTTTTTGTTGAAAGTTAATAGGTTTTAAGCTTGCTTATTAAAAGGCTAATTCATTTCCAGTCTTGTCATTATGTTTTTAATTTTCTTCATAAAGATAAAATCAAGCTATTAAAAAGAACATTTTTCAAGTTTTTAAAAGCAAGCACTATTTATAACATTGTTAGGAATTGTAGCCATTGTCTCCTTCCTTTAGTATAATTTATATTTTTTAGCTAACTAATCTTTCCATTTCCCTCATTTTTAGATTCTCTGTTACACTCATTATCTATGGCCTTGTAATAAATGATCTCAAAACTCAGCTTCAAACCAGCAACATTATTTCACATAGTTACTGAGGGTCAAGGGTTCAGTGTTGTCTTAGCTGGTGGTTCTGACTCAAGACTTTCCAGAGAGTGTAATCAGGAGGTAGGCTAGGACTGCAGTCATCTGAAAACTTGACTAGGGCTGAAGGATCCACAGTGAGTGAACCAACTTGCCAACATGTCAATAGGCTTTCAATGCTTTACCAGCTACTAGAGCCATCAGTGACTTGTCACACAGATGCCTCCATAAGTCTGTTCACAATAAGTCAGCTGGTTTCTTTCGTAGGAGTCAATGCTCCAAGAAAGAGAAAGCAAGCTGGACGTGGTGGCACATGCCTGTAATCCCAGTTACCTGGGAGGCTGAGGCTAGGATTACTTGAGTCCACAGGTTCGAGACAACCCTGGCCAACATAGCGAGACCTAGTTTCTTAAAAATAAAATAAAAACATTTTTTAATTAAAAAGAAAGCAAGATGGAAAACACCATGCTTTTTATAAGTTAAACCTGGAAATGATGTATCACCTTTCTGTCATATTCTGTAGATCACACAAACCCACCCACAGTGTGGGTGGGGACTATAGAAGCTATGAATGTGGGATGTTTACAGTTGTGAAGGTGTGAAGTCATATACCTTAAATATATGCTATGTTGGAGACCAATGTGACCTTACTTTAAAAAAAAGATTAGAATTTAGAACCTAGTGATAACACAAGCAATATTAAGTCATTAATATTAAATCATTGATATTGCTCATAATTATTTACTATATATAAAATCTCCTGAAAATAATAACACCAATTGAAATACATGGGTTCAAAGTGTCGAAAGAATAGAAATAGAAACTTGTCGATCTGTATTCTTTTAGATCCTCACTCTTCCTACCACACATGCACTCACACAGCAATCAGTTGATAGCGCTTCTCCTTCAGTTTATAACTTTCTTCTTAAAAAATCAAACTCAGTTTTCTAAATGGTTAAGGTTAAAACTCATACACACACACAAATGCACACTCAGCCTCTTCTGTCGTAGTTACTCTGCCACATGGCTAAGGGTTCATTTTGACTCAGAATCAGAATTATATTATGAAGTTTAATTCTAAAGTAGAGAGCTTTTTCTTTCTCTTCATTCAGTTTGTGGAATTACACAATATATTGCATAAAATTAATCTTAGCCAAGGATTGCCCCAAGCAGAGCCCTAATTCCTTTCTCTGACATTAGTTTCAGCTACTTTACATAAGAATGGTCAGACTTCAGCCTAGATTGGACCATCCCTCAATGATTTAGCTAACAAGTTTTTCCTGTTTTATTTTCAGCATCAGAAACTGGTATTTTCCAAGCTCAGGGACCAAAATATGCATATTTGTGATAGAAGAAATCTTTAAAATCTGGTTATTTATTGTTCACTATCCTGTGATCTCTCCAATATTTTAAATTAATTTTGGGATTCTTACACAGCACCACTGAATTTTTTCCTTTATTTCCATCCAGGAACATCTTTGTTTCCTTTCTATATAAAAAACTCTCCTCCACTTTTCTTTGGTCCTTTTCTAATTTATTGGTAGTGACTCACTATCATTTTCCTATGAAAGATTTCAAAACATTCATCTTTTAGATACTTTTTTTTTTAAGAGCACAGAGATAAGATGAACACACATCAGTATTTAATTAAATAAATTGTTTTCTTAGCTGGTTGCTTTCTAATGACTGTTGTATTATATACTCTCATAGAATCGATTCCAGTGAAAACTTTCAAAATTCTGGCCTTGCAGGAATATCTGTCTTAAATTTTATTTCTCAGTTGAATAGTTCTTTCAGAAATCTCTCTTGCCCCTTCAGTCACATGAGCCTGGAATGTCCACAGAATCTTCTTTTTGTTTTTCTTGCTTGGAAGGCTAGGCTCAGTGAGGACACAGGGACAACCTTATGCTATCTCTTACCATAGTTTCTCCTTTTGAGTGCCCCACTTTTTTACATAGCAGCTCAGTACTTTCAAAAAAGTCACAGTGGGAGCTCCCAGACCTTCTTAAGTCTTGGTCCCAGAGTCACTTCTCACTTTATCAGAAGTGATCTAGTTTGGGAGGAGTGCAGAGGCATGAATACTGGTCGGCTAGCTTTATTGGAGACCGTATCTGGATTCTAGCTACCCTGGGGTAGCTAGAATTTTCCTTTTTCTTAACTAAGACCTTGCTTCTTCTCTCCTCCTTTTTTTCAGTTCCCTGTGTCTCTGGTGGTGTGCCCAAGCCTACAAATATCACTTTCTCGTCCATTAACATGAAGAACATCCTCCAATGGAGTCCACCACAGGACCTACAGAGTGCGGAAGTGATGTATACAGTGCAGTATTTCATGTGAGTAGGTCCCTTTCCTTTTGGCTAATTGACAAACACAGAAGTCAGGTTCCTGCTAATTATGCAAACCACCTACTGTATGGAATATGTGTTTGAAGAGAAGTTTTAGATATTTCATGTCCACATTTTCTTATCTTTTGTTGAATTAAATTTATTTATTTATTTGTTGTTTATCTATTTGTTTTAGAGACTAGATCTTGCTATGTTGCCCAGGGCTGTCTCGATCCCACAGACTCAAGTGATTCCTAGCCTCAGTTCCCAGTAGCTAGGGTTACAGGCATCTGCCACTATGCCCAGCTATTTTTTTAGAGACTAGGTCTCACTATGTTGCCCAGGGTAGTCTCAAACCCATGGACTCAAGTGATTCCTAGCCTCAGCCTGCCAGTGGCTTAGATTATTAGCACGTGCCGTCACACTGGGAATTAAATTTAAAAAGTATCAGGGGGCAAAAAAAAAATTTTAAGTATCTTCATGGAGGTGGAAACATTAAGTGTTTCAGCAAAGGAAAGTTATTTAAATGGAGAAAAGAAGTTGGCCAACATGTTATTCTATAACTAGATAAAGAAAATCTATACCATGCAACTAGCTGTTCCTATGGAAAACACAATCTCATTGTGATCCAGGGTAGTGACGCAGTTAAAGATTGTATGGGCCCCAAAGAGTTGCCAACTGAAATTGGGTTAAAATGGGGCACTAGCCCAGCTTCTTACCAGATTTGTATCACCTGCACAGCAGTTGCTGAAGTCACAAGGTAATTTAAGCAACAGGGTTTCATTACAAGGAAAATAAAAAGCTCTTAATACCACACGTGTCCAGTAATTTCACACCAATAACCATTTGGTCCAAAAGTCCCCAGCACAATGCTCCCTTTTTGAGGCAGGCACTCTGCAAAGTCCAGTCTTTCTCCAGCATCTTCTCATTGCTTCTTCTTGCTCCAGTGTTCCACTCTGCTTCTCCAAGGCTCTTCAAACTTTTCCAAAAAATGCCTATGCAAAAATCAGTTTTCCAAATCCCTGACTATCACCAGTTACCAGCCCTGCCACCTTGCTGTGGCTCCATGCACTTCCTTTACCAAGTCTGCCTTTGGCAGAATCTGGCCAAATCCAGCAGGCCAGGCCTGCCCTTAGCATCCTCTGGTTACCTCCAGCCTACCATTCTGGTATCCGACTCCATAGTGGCTACTTCTCTGCTGGCCACTCTCCCATCATGGCTCCTTGCCACCACCAGCTCATTCTTGCAGGGGGTTTCCCCTGGCCAGGCCATGTGGGCCTGTTCTATTAGTCCGCCATTCTCCTCTCCCTCACTTCTCAATTTGCTCATCCTTTTTATCCGGCCTTTTCCTGCTTCTTGCTTCTTCTTGTGGGTCTTTTTCTTAGACCCCGCCACCAGGGCATTTTGGGACCCATACAGTTTTCAACTGCATCACTACCTGTATCAATTGCAAGTAAGAAGCAATGGAAAAACAAATTGACATTGCCCATCTTCAAAGAAATGAAGAAAATAGCCACAATTGCAAGTTGCAAGCTACAGCAAATATATGACAAGTGTTATAGAATCTGAAAGAAAGCATATGCAGAAGCTGAAAGTAAATAGACACCATCTCAAAATCCAGCAATAAAGATAATTTCATAAGAATAAAGGTCTCAGGACTAAGAGACTCACTAAATAAACCAAAGTGTATGGAATTTTAGAATTTCTGCCTCTAGAAATTGAGGAACTGTGCCCATGCAGCCCAAGGTTGGGGCCACAGAAAGTGAGAGGGGAGGAGATATGAAGGAAATCAGGCTCAAGTGAAAAACCCATGTAAGAGGTCTAGTTGCAGCCCAGGGTGAAGCCTGGAGTGAACCAGGTTAGGGTGGGGGTGGTAAAAGTGCCTAACAGTGATTGGGAGGCAGCTCCAGAACCTCAGGACCTAATGGAAGTGACATGAACCACATTAGCCTCCTGCAGTACAAAGCCTGAGGTGCAGTCTCCCTGGAGAAAAATAATAACATTTGGTGAGTGGGTGAGTGTGATAGGCACTCACTCCTGTTCCATTTGTTTGAAATTCAACGAACAGCTGGTCCCATTTAAAGAGAATTCAAAGAGAATTGTCCCCAAGAAAATAGTGGGGAACCGATCCATAATTAATGGACTAGAGAAAGAGGGGGGAAAACATGAATTGAAGGTTCCAAAAAAGATTTTCTGTGAAGATAGGAGAAAAATTCAGACAAATAATTGAGGTTGGAGTCTATAAATAATATGATTTCTAGAGGTAAAACTCAACAAAGAGAACCATCAAATAGGAGGTATTAGCATAATAGGAAGATCATTTTTTGAAGGAAGTGGGTAAAATTTAGGGAAAATATGAAAATTAAAATGCAATATTGAGATGAAAACCTACAGTGATTAATGGAGTTGATAGGAATAGTTGGATACTGATGACTGTCTGGAATTGCATGCAGTGAATACATGTCATATCTAAGAAAATTTAATAAAGATTATAACAAGACATATTGGTGGTTTAAGAAGATAAAATGCTTTTTGGGCATCACAGCAAACTAAGAACTTAGAGGGAGCAGTGG
This sequence comes from Uropsilus gracilis, assembly GCA_004024945.1. Classification (NCBI taxonomy): domain Eukaryota; kingdom Metazoa; phylum Chordata; class Mammalia; order Eulipotyphla; family Talpidae; genus Uropsilus; species Uropsilus gracilis. Next base: position 149,748 of record PVHY01000869.1, on the reverse strand, counting down.
GGGATGTGGATAACTTCTGTTTGTCAATATGTTCAGAAGGAAAAACGCATATGATCAGAAACTCTTAGCAACTTCCAGATGTATTTTTAAGTAGTTGGAAATTTGGGGTTCACGCTCCTGAAACCTCCTTGGGAGAAAAAAAGCACTAGTTAAAGATAACCAACCAACAGAATGATAAAAAAAGAACCTAAACAAAGAACTTAGCAATGATAAAGTATTGCAAAAAGACTGCACTGAAACCATCTAATGTAGAATTGAAACTGAATAGTCATGAAAAACACAGTTCTAGAACTTTTTCATACATGTTTGAACTTAAACAGTAATATAATTCAGAGGGTGGAGAAAACTATGTACTGATTTTTGTAGCAAGAAGTCACTAAATAAGATCTAAAATGGTGGTGGACTATGTATGCCTTAATAGAGGGAGGGCTAAGGTGACTCCACTTGGGGAGGGGAGAACTTACACTGTCAAAACTCTAGCAGGAACATAAAATAATGCAATTTCAATAACAAAAAATAAATAGTCATCATGAAAGGTACTAGCCGTCACTAATTACTAGGAAAACACAAACATAACAACCTCATTTTAGTAACTTAATTCTCAATATTTTTCACAAACCATGTTTTAAATGTAAACAATCTTTACTAATATCTCATGGTGATGTAACATTCGAATGTCAAAAATTTCTTTAATTTCATTTCAATTCCTTTTTTCTATTAAATTCAAATCAAAGTAAATTTACAACTTTATTAAAAGAGGAGCAATGGTATGTGTTTTTCTCTGCATTTAACAATCTAACCATTCTGCCATTTATACATAAACAGAAGACATCCAGGATACTCTATACCAACTATTTCAGGAAATGGCACCAGGGTGGTATCTTTTTCTCTTGATGATGCTTTTCTGATTGAGCTTTTTTTTAGTTATCAGATTTACAAAAATAAAGTCATTTTTGTCTTTGACAAGAAAAATTGAATACTAAAAGCACTGAAAATTTTCAGCTGCTTCTCACAATGACCTCATTGACCTGAGTCTCATTCTCATTTCTGAGAAGTTTCTCAGAAGCTGTTTTAGGAAAGCTATCACTGTGCAGAGAAGTAGTTGTGAGTATGCCCTTGCTTCCTTTTCCATTAGGGGGAGCAAAGAGCTTGCATATATGTTTATGTAATTTGAAGAGAGGAAAAAAATAGGCAGAGTACACTGCTCTGTGAGAGCAGATACTTCAGAGTGTACAAACTTTCTAAAAGGCCATTTAGAAAGAAACTTACCGTGCTGGAGTTCTAAGCTGCCTGGGCGTGGGAAGGATGGCCAGGAAGCTCCAATGTCAGGGGTCCTTGCTCCCCATCCTGACTTTGAACTTGGCCATGTAACTTTGGGGAAGTTACATATGATACTTTCATATTTTTGCTTGCAGTTTGTTTCCTGAAAAAGACGAAATTTTAGCAGAAGTTGAATTATGGCTACCAAAGTATATATAATGTAACACTAGAAGTACGCGTTTTTTGCATTGGGAAAAATTGTTCAGTTTTCAGACATATCTTTTTCTAGTTACATGAACTCAAAGTGACTTTCTCTTGCTCTCTTAGTCTTCCGATCAACCTCATTCAAAAATGGAATCTACTTCCTAGGATTACTATGAAATAAGTGATGTCAAGCGCAAAAGTCCTAAGTGCTGGTCTAGCACCTCACAGCCACTTGATAAAAATGTCCTGGTATTACCGGAAAACAACCAAAGACCACTAGGAACCTCACATGACTTTCTGCAGTGCATAGACATAACTATAAAGTATTTATCAAATGATTCATGTCTTTCAGTTTGTCAGGTTTACAAAGTACGCTGTCCAAAATCCAGCCAAGAGCATTTCTCCTTCATCAGTATCTGTCACAGGAAGCTGCTCTCTCCTTGGCAGAGAAAGGAAGTTAAAGAAAGGAGGATCGAATAGGTGATGGCATTTTTTTGAACCCACAAGTCATTACCTGCAGATTGGCCATGAAATTAGGTTTGAGAGACATAAATAGCTTTCACTTTGAAGGAAAGGGTTGGAATGGTGTGAAGGGGATTGGAATTGAAAATAACTGATCTTTGTTGGGTCAAAATGTATTTCTTTCTATAGCTCATAGAAAGAATCTTTTGTCATTAAAAAGACAAAACTTTGAGAGCCCCATAGGTACTGGTGATGACATGAAGTTAATTCATAAGATCTCACTGTATTTATTGTTTTCTGGCAAGCATGATACTTAGAAACAAGAGAAATCTACTTTCAGAAATCTGTTACCAGATTTCTGGAAAGGAAGACAAACTTAAACTTGGGCAACACTTGATGCCATTTTCTCTCCACTGCATGCTCTTCCCTTGCCTCTGATGATATGCTTTCCCTTCTCCCTCTTTAGCTGCTGCTTTCATGTTGTCATTTGTATGCAGACTTGGTATCCGATAACTCCAAAATATTGTCCTAGACTGGCTTCATCTCCCTGAACAATTCCATTCACTCCTATGCCTTCAATGAGCAATTTGATATCATTGATTTCAAAATCATGTCCTCCCACTCACACCTTTCCCTTGACCGAGTCCCTACTGGGCATCTGCTTTAGGTATCTTTTATATACTCCAAACATGTCAAAATGGTATCTTTCCTCCTCCTCACTACTTCCGCTTCCCAAGCACAGCCTTCTTCAGTGTTCCTTATTTTGGTATATGTTACCACTGTCCCACTCATCTGAGCCAGCACTCTTTTTCCTCTCCTCCTCCATGTACTCAACCCCCAACTCCTGTCTCTTGCTGTTCTTCCTTCTGCTCTGTCCTTCCTTCTACTGCCACAAGATACCTGCACCTTCTGCTTGGACCATCACTGTATCTTCTCAACTGCTCTCCAGGGTGCTTTCTCCCACCCATTTCATCCTCCCAGCATCCACCAGGTAGCTTTCTCAGTCAAACACAGCACACCTGAGTGAGTCCACAGTGGCCTCCCACGAAACTGGTCTCTTTCACTGGCTCATCACATGCCACGTACACACTCTTGGTGCCTCAGTCTTTCTCACTGGGAAAGTGCTGAAAATATTTGTTCCTCTCTGCTATCTATGGCTGTTGTGTTTTTAGTAAATGAAAGAAGAAAAAAAAATGGCCTGAACAACCTACTCCATGGCATCATCACTGTAATGATGAAAATGCAGATACTCCAATCTAGAAAGTTTTCCCCAAGTAGATTCTGAAACTGTATAATAATGTTAAAGAGTCATTTTTTTTTTTGCAAGGAAAAGGACTAATTTTTGAAAAGAACGTGACAGCAAACTAACCTTAGTATTCCTGATGGACTGAAACTTTACACAGATAACTACTAGAATTGATCACACAATCTATATAATATGTCCTGTAGCCCAAGAATAATGATAAAATACATGCTTTCAAAATGTACTATCCACATTATAATTTACAGAAAAGAAAGGTGATTACAGAAACTCTGACTCATGTTCCTGACAACTAATGAAAAAAATTGCCAGCAGCAAAAGTAGATTCTCTTTTATCTCAGTGACAGGCACTTTTGTTGTTCTGAAGAGAAGGTCTTAAGTTCCATGCAGTTTTATATAATGACTGGGTTTTTCCTGTTATAAAGCATAGAGCACACCTCATCATTAATTCACAGTTTCCTTCTGAGCAGATATGGACAAAAGAAATGGCTGAATAAATCTGAATGCAGAAATATTAATGAAACCTACTGTGATCTTTCTGCTGAAACTTCTGACTATGAGCACCAATATTACGCCAGAGTGAAAGCCATTTGGGAAAAAAATTGTTCCAAATGGGCAGAAACTGGACGATTCTACCCTTTTTTAGAAAGTAAGTAACACAATTGCCTCTTTAGGCATATATTACAGTCAAATACAAATCATATTGTATGTAACCTTCTCAGTCCTCCAGCCCATTCTGGACTTCCCTCGGCCCTATTCTGTACTCTCTTTCAGCTGGTGGCTGGACCTGGCTGCACCTGGCTGAATCTATACCCAAGATTGACTCTAAGTGCTAATACATCAATTTTTCATTTTGTTCTATTATTTAATGGAAGCTATCAGAAACACCTGACAGTTTTTAATGGTCTGGTTTTATGCATCATTGATACATGTCCAGAAGATTGATTAAAGATTCCTCTGATCATCAACCTAAGTTTCTTCTTGCTAAGAACTGAGCAGTAGAATATTGGAATTTCTAGGTTTAACTCAGAATGAAGGCAGTCATTTCCTGTTATTTGCTTTTTAAATGTTTCCATTCCCTGACCTGAAACTGACTCCTGCAGCGAGGTTCCACTCAGAGCTGCCATGATGAAATTTTCAAGGCAGAAAAGACCCTGGAACTGGAGAATCTCTTGTTCTGGGTCAGAAGTCAACAGTTAGGCTACTGTTGGGAACCACTTCCCCAAACCAATCGCTTTAGCAATGCACCTCTCCATGCCCGCTTTTTCCCACTTATCAAATCCTATCAATGTTATCTACTATTAACTTTTCCAGTCACAGGGGTGTTGTACTTTTATGAATTTCTGTCAACAAGTAAGTTAATCTGCGTGACTAAGTAAATGCAACACTTAAATTTGCTCTTTTCACATTGTGTCGAAATGTGTGAAGAAAATGATTCATGATTCTGCATGACTTGAGCACCTTAACACATTTTGGGGGCTTTGTCTGTCACAGAATAGGCTTTAGAACTTTGAGTATTGGATATGTTTTAGAACTACATTGCATTTTTGTTAAGGTGATTTCCACATTTGAACATAATAACTTTCTCTTGCTTCTACTTTCAGCACAAATTGGCCCTCCAGAAGTGGCTTTGACTACTCATGAGAAATCCATTTCTATTGTCCTGAAGGCTCCAGAAAAGTGGAAGAAAAATCCAGAAGAAAGTTCTATACCCATGCAACAAATCTACTCTAATCTGAAGTACAATGTGTCTGTGTATAACACTAAATCGAATAGAACGGTAAGAAAGAAATGGAAGGAAGCACAGATAACTGCGTCATTTTTGCAGCTACTGTGTGAGTAACTGCTGTGGTGTTTATTCTCTGCATGTGAATCTGGGAACAGGTGATAGTCAAGAGAAACACCACACAAGACATAGCTGTAGCTGATGTGTGGACATTTATAACTCCCTTCAGATTTCCTTGACAGAAACTCTGTGAAATGGAGTAAAATGTTGCTTTTGGAGTTTAAAGCACTTGTCAACTTTTTTTTTGATGGAGATCTTTTATTTGAATAACATCAGATCATCACTCTCCAAGAAACAGAAAAATATTAGCAAGAGCAAGAGCATAGGACAGCATTGACTCAAAAGTCTGCCAATATTATTGAAGAATTATTGCTAGCATTGTTGTATCTACTGGTCATACTCTGCCCAGCTAGAGGAAAAGGGTGCTTTTGTGCTGTTGCTGAAAAGGAATTTGTGTCATGATCACTGAGGATGCAAGGGTATCTCTGTCTTGTCTTGCTTCTGGACCACTGGTCTAGAATGGCACTGAAATCTTTGACCCTGAGTCTGCTTGCAATTTCCCATCCTAGTGGTCCCAGTGTGTGACCAACCACACGTTGGTGCTCACGTGGCTGGAGCCGGACACTCTGTACTGCGTCCACGTGGAGTCCTTTGTCCCGGGCCCTCCTCGCCTGGCTCAGCCTTCCGAGAGGCAGTGTGTCAGTACTTTGAAAGGTAAGCTTGAAAGGAATCTCTGCTGCTCTAAGGAAGGAAATCTGAAAAAGCCTGAAGGAAGAATAGCTGCATAAACAAGTGTTAGCAAATCTATATCTAACAAAAACAGATTGAGGCAGAGGCAAAAATGACCACCAGCAATCGCTGAACAGGTCTGAGACTCTGCCTTTGAACTTGGCCAACTTCTTGGAGTATTTTCACTGCCTGGGGGAATTCTCAGCACCAGTCCTGGTCTACCTGCCAACAAGCTGCCCCAGATCACAGAGCTCCCTGCCTCAAACAATAACAGTTATGAAGTTTTACACACATCTTTTTCTTTTTTTCACATCATAGTCACAGTGGTCAATAGACGTTCTGTGGTCGACCAGGACAGCCATTTTATGACTAGAAACAGAGTATGCTCAATGTCGAGGGGAAATGTTAAATAAAAAAAAAAGTAAAGACAACATATAGGGCAAAAAAACTTCAACTTGAAGACAAACTCTTGTGCCACAATGCAAATTACTGGTGTTATGACTCATAGTCTGGGGTCAGTCAGCACAGCTCCCTCCCCCACTGATGTTTTGTTTGGGTGGTTTTGTTTTGTTTTTTTTTTTTTCCATCCCTTTTCTTTGTCTCCTTACATTTTCTGAACTTGGCTGCCAAGGAGTTGTGGCTGAAGAGACTCACTCCTGTTAGAAGGCACCGTGTTGGGACTATGACATCTGTTTAGTTGTTCTTCCCCCAGAGTAGAAAGATGTAGAACTGAAAACATGAAAAATGAAAACAAATCCTCCAGTTCACCTCCACTGGATGACTCTTCATCCATTATTCTGTTTTTCTCTTCCAAATTTGCTGACCTAGGATAAATGTCACCACCTTTCCGCAAAACTCTCTCTGTCCCCAACTATGAGACAGGCTTAACACACATCCACTGCCTTCCTTTCCCCCATAGCTCCCACACTGCAAGAGGGAACTGTCCCAGAGAATAAAGAGTACTTACCAGAAGTAACAAGCTTTATCTTTGTTTTGTTTTGCTTTATTTATTTCTGTATTGATTGCACATGCACACTCACACACATATATGTATATATAGACAGAGAGAAAGACAGAGAGAGATGTTTTACATCATTGTCTACCCCAAGGTTCTCCCATCACCTTGTCACCCATTAACCATCTTTATCTCTTGTGCCCTCCCCATCCCCCGATTTTACTCTCCTCCCCCTCTCTTGCTCTATGCTTCAATTCTGTTGGCAGTTTTAAATCATTCTTGTCCGTTTGTTTGTTTGTTTGTTTGTTTGTTTGTTTGTTTTCCCTGTACCCCTTGTATAAGTGAGACCATCCCGTATTTCTCTTTGCTTTTTATTTTTTAAGACCATAATTCTGAAAGACAGAAACTATATGATCTCACCAATAAATGGGATATAGGTATAACAGAAAAGGCCAAAAAACGTCAAAACATGCTAGCAACGGAACTGGAGCAGCTAGGGAAGGGGAGGGGGGAAGAGGGAGGGAGGAATCAGGGGAGGGAAGAGCACAAGAAGATCAATATGAAGGTTCATGGGTGATAAAATAGAGTGAGTGCCCTGGGGGATGCAATGATGTAGTATAATTATATACAAATATACGTAAATATATAAACAACAAAATGATTAATAATAATAAAAAAAGAATAAAACTCTTTTTATTTTTGTTAGTAAAAATATAACTCAGGTTCCCAACCCAGGAGAAACAAGAAAACATAAAATAAATTACTTTTTGTTTTCATTTAAAATCTGTGTAGGGAGGGTAAATTCCAAATGAAAAGTCAGTCTCTGCCATGCTCATTCAGGTGGTGAAATGTTTCCTTGCCTCCATAATGCATCAGATAATACTTTGAATTTGTCAAAAATATTTGATTTTACATAAATTGGTCATAATCCCAGGCAAAAGAGTACATTTTTTAAAAAATATATAGACAAATAAGAGCAAACTAATCTATATCCAGAACTAACATGAAAAGCTTTATTTTTGAATCTCTACCCTTATCCCTTTTCCTTCAACATAAAGGATTCTTTAAAAAAAAAAAAAAAAAAACAACAAAATAAAGGATTCTCTACCATCTGCCAGATAAAGTTAAAATGCTAAGCAAGCCAAAGGCTCAACAAAGCAGACTGAAGATATCATTTCTGCATTTGGAAAAGACCTCTGTTTACTAACAGCTCCATCAGTGGCCAAATGGCAGGAATACATTTCCCTTGGAAATAGTTAAGCAGTTGGCAGCGCAGAAGCAGCTAAAGTAGATGTTAGTTTAAATACGTCCCAGGAAACCCTTTGAGCCAAACATCTCACTGGTCTGGGAAAGGTAACAGAACAGTAAGGTGCCATTTCTGGTTCTGACCTTTCCCTTTATATCCCAGCTGATAGGTGGTGAGTGGTGCCTGTCCACAGCATGGTCATCAAAGCCATCTTTTAAAAAAGTCACTTTGACCCCTTTGGGGAAGGTTCTTTTATATCCATTTTTCTTTTATTTCCATTTTTTATTTCTTGATGAGTTACATTTTTGCTTTTCCATAGGTGCACATATCCCACTCAACACCCCCCAGCCCCACCCCTGCCAACCACCAAACCACCCAAGTCAGTGCCCCATCAGCCTCTCTCCCTGAAACTACTCTTCATGGTCCTCCAGTGCCTGACATTCAAACCCACTGTATCAGGTTGTTTTGTAAGAAACCTGTGCTTGTGTCCTAACACAAGAGCCACGTGTGATGTTGTCACAGCCCTTTTGAATCAAGGCAAGCTCACTCCAGGGGACAAGGGTTTTATTAAGAGGACTTGAGTGAGCTGCAGCCTAAAGCAGGGACATGTGATGCTTTGCTACCTGAAACACCTGCATTGTGGGGTTGTCACCTCTCTATGTGGAATCTGATGGTCACATGCTCTTTGGGAATTGTTGCAAATTGAGGAGTCTGCACTTGGGTGCCTGGGCTGGGATTTACCCATGGGATCTTATAAATCCCCCTCACTGTTCATGACACTTCTGTTTCCAGTTTTTTTTTGCTAGACAGATAAACTAGATAATGATATGACTGCTTTCGCTGAGGTTTAAGCACCAAGTATATCCAATGTTTGTGTCACTTAGAATGCTCCCATGGCACTCTAGTTCAATGTAAGAATGTGCTAGAACTTCATGTAACTTGTGCATTAGTTTCTTTATATATATACTTTTGTATTAGGGATCTACAGGGAAGCAGAAAATATAAAGATATATATATATAGACATGGATAAAGATACAGATAAAAATATAGATAGAAAGAGAGATTAATTTTAAGGAGCTGGCTCATAAGATGTGGAGATTGGTAGGTCCAGGGAAGACTTACAGGCTGGAGACCCAGGGAAGAGTTGATGTTGCTTCTCTTTCTGAAGACACTCTTCTGGCAGGATTCTTTCTTCCTCAAGGTCATCAATCTTTTTCCATTAAAGCCTTCAAATGATTGGAGGAAGCCCATCCACAATACAGAGGGTAATCTGCTTTACTAAAGTTTATTGATTTAAAGGCTAATCTCATCTCTAAAATGCCTTTACAGAAACATCTAGAATGATTTTTTGAGCAAATATCTGGATACAATGGCCTCGCCAAATTAATATATGAATTTAATGATTGTAACTTCCAAGTACCTCATAGGAGCTTAACATGAACCCTGTTAGTCAATTATAATCAGTGGAACGAAAGCTGCTTTTTAAAAAACTATTACCAGACCAATCAAATCTGTGTACCCATCGTGAACCTACAGTACAGGAGACCTGGAAAGTCTTCACTGCCATTCTCAGCATCCACCCATTCAGCCACCTCCCCAAGCCCTTCACCAAGATCCAGCTCTTGCCAGAAATCAGATCAACATGGTGACGTTAGTTCTGTTATTCACATAGAAGGTGATTGATGCATTATCCTCCTGTCTTTTGCTGCATTTAGGGAAGAGATTGAGTCAAATGAGTGCCATGGGAGAGAGGGGTGGCTTATTTGGTTTACAACAGACTGTTGTTTGGGGAGTGCTGTGAGAATCTTGCATATCAGAGCCATCTTTAAATCTAAAAACTAGCATGATTCTTGTAGCCAGATGTTTTATGAATATCTGCTGACTGGATCATTAATATATCCATACTGAAAAGTTTGAGATGATGCCATGATCATCCACTGCTAAAGATAGGGAGAGTTCTGAGACCTTTGTAACATTTATCTCAACTTCTCAATGTATGAGAGTTCCTGAATGTAAGTGATATGCCCAAAGCCTAAAGGCACTGTTATATTTACCAAGCACACTAAATCACAGCTAACCCCTTCCTCCTTTTTATTTTTCTATTAACAGATCAAGCATCAACATTGAAATTTAAAATCATCATCTGGTATATTTTGCCCATCTCTATAACTGTGTTCATCCTTTGTGTGATGGGCTATTATATATACAGGTATATCCATGTTGGCAAAGAGAAACATCCAGCAAATTTGGTGAGTGAGTGCTAAGTGTGGCACAAACTTATTCTAATAATACATCTCCAGGAAGATATCAAAGGAGACTTTAGAAAAGACAAATTCCTCTTATGAGCAGAGTGAGTTTAAAGTGAAAAGAGCTGGTGAATAAAAAATACTTTCTAGACTAAGTTATTAATGTAACCAAAAAGAAAATTTACTTAACTTTGACAAAGAGTCTGTATTTCATGAATAGATTAGAATAGATTTTGGACCCCCAGATAAATTAAGTCATTGCGGCAGCCTTTCAAGTCTAGGTGGGATCTAGAATTTCAAACTGATGTGTGCAGGTGAAGATGAATGCAAGCACTGAGACTTAAGGGGTCCAGGGAGGGCACAGAGACCCTACAGGTCTCATGTCTTGCCTGGATTCAGTTAGGAAAGATGAGTACAAGTTACTGCAGGCAGAGGAACAGCAGGAACAAAGGTGAGTAAAGATTTGGATGATCATTTAATACTGCTAAGCCATTAGGTCCCTGATGCACTATGAAGATGAGAATAGAGTAAGGTAAAACCAGGTAACAGGACAACTGGAGTATTAACCTGAAGAACTAGGTTTTATTTTGCTGGCAAAGAGAAATCTCTGTGGGGTGTTTTGGGGGGAGGGTGTCATTATCAATATTGTTTTTTAGACCCAACTAAAGAGTCAGTTCAGGACCTTTGTAGGGGATTTTTAGGATTAGAAATAAGAAAATTAGTTGGAAGACAGTTGTCTAGGGAGAAGAATGTAATAGCCTAAAAGAGGAGTCTGGGATATAGGCTGAAGACAAAGATGTGGAAAGGAAACATTAAGGGGAAATGGCCAGCACCTAAATAGTCACCTGAGAAGATGTGAGAATAAGCCTTCTGCTTCTGTACCACCCTCTGAAAGCTTTCAAAGGGCTGAGCATCTTTTAGGAATGAAAATTCTTTCTTTGGAAATTATTAAAGTATATGTTTGTGTAACACAGTGCTTGTATGTAGGCCTGGTGGATTAGTTTTAGATTTGTTTTATGTTTTGTTTTCTGTTATCTTGCTTGGACTTACATTTCAGAATGAGCTTTTTAATAACATAGGAGACCTTTCCTGGGAGGAAAATCCATAGGACAACTGACCACATTTGACTGCACTACTCCTCAGGCTGTAGAAATTGTGATTTTTCAGAACTGCAAACCAAAACTTGAGAAATTAGATAATCCCCTCCATTCCTTTACCAGTTCAAGGAGGGCTAGAGGGCTAGTCATACCATGACTTCAGAGTTGATCAGTCTTCACACAATGAACCACTTTTTACCTCTGCAAGCACTTCCTGGGTCTTAGGTCTCTGCTCTGTGTGAATAAGGTTGTCTGTTTATCCCAACCCCAGCTTTGATTTGCATGAATTTGTAAGAGCAGGTCTTTAAAACTCTCGGGTTGACAGGATAAATTGTATTTAACAAGCTGTTTTTAAATGTCTCTCTGAAGTGAAAAGGTGAAAACCATTCTCTTCTTTCTTTATAGGTTTTGATTTATGGAAATGAATTTGACAGAAGATTCTTTGTACCTGCTGAAAAAATTGTCATTAATTTCATCACCCTCAATATTTTGGAGGATTCTAAAACTTCTCACAAGGATCCAAGTATAATGGACAACAGCGATGAGGGGGACCTCATCAATGCTGACCCAAACAGGGACCGGGAGCCCTGTGCAGAGGAGATGGAGGTGAAGCACTTAGGATATGCTTCCCACTTGATGGACATTTTCTGTGACTCTGAGGAAAACGCCGACCATGCTGCCCTAAGCCAGCAAGCATCACTCAACAGAACACTCTCCACAAACAAAACAGTCATCGAATATGAGTATGATGTTAGAACTTCTGACCTTTGTGTGGGCTGGAAAGATCAAGAGCTCAGTTTGTCTGAGGAAGTGTCTGAACAAGGACAATTGTTTGAGCAACAGGCAACTTTGGCAGACTGTGGCCCACAAGTCCCCCAGAGCTCATACACCCCTCAGCTCAGAGACTTAGATGACCCTCTGCCACAGGAGCCCATGGACACAGGGCCAGAGACTCAGGAAGAACCTCTGACCACGCTGGTTGATTGGGACCCTCAAACTGGCAGGCTGTGTATACCATCCTTGCCTAGCTTTGAACACCATGCAGAGAGAGGCGACAGTCCCGAGTACTCGGGGCTCACTGAGGAGGGGCTCTTGTCTAGACTCTATGAGGCACAGACTCCAGACAAGCCACCGGAGCAAAATGCAATCTATCTCATGCAATTTATGGAGGAATGGGGTCTCTCCGTACAAATGGAAGACTGAGGTGCAGGCTTCCCCTGCCAAGCCCCTGCTGGTACAGGGCACGTGAGTGCAAGGTTATGTGAATGAGAATGATAAAGGTTCTGGAATAGAAAATGTTCACTCGGGTTTTCCATTATCAGTGGGAGGTGCTCATTGCCTGTTTCTATTCTCATTGCCCTTGCTTGTGCCGCCTTGTATGGGCAATGAGTTCTTGCATGTGGGTATCAGCAATGCTGATGAGCACCTCGAATATAGGGCTGACCCACCACTTTGTACCCCCTAATCTTGCAATAAATGTTGGTCATTGGATACAGAGTTTATCCAGGTGGATGAACTATATACAGTCTCTTTATTATTTTCTAACAACCACGCTTCTAGAAATATTTTTCTAGAAGTAATAAATACTATCTGTAGAGCACTATAAAAATATGTTGTGAAGGCAATATTTTTATATTTAAATTTTTTAATTTTAATTTTTATTAATTGTCAGGAAGATGAGGCATTTCAAGTATACAAAGACCGAGTAAAGTACTCAGTGGAGAGTTGGTCACAATGAATGACCCCCATACTCTGTTTGATCACAATAATTAACATTCAGCATAAATCATCAGGCACAGGCCTTTATGACATAATAGGCACTTGGCTACTCTCAATGGTCATCTTGATACTTTATGAATAACAACACATCCATCCCTCCTGTATGTGGTTGGAAAACTTTTTTGTTCAGGTTTTTTTTTCCTACATAAAAAAGATTCTACTAAAAAAAATACAGATGGAAGAGGCATTTTTTCATCTAGCTTTGGCCCCCAAACCATGTGGCTTTTGGCAAAAATAATAACCCCAAAATCAAGTTGGTGTATATGCATATATGAGAAGGAGAGGAGTGCCAAAGTCCTGGGGAATAATAGGGGGGATGGGACAGACACCAGTCGTTATTTTTGTGGTTAAATAATGTGCTCTCACTAATTTAGTAGAGACATTTTAGTCGGACTAGTTTGAAGAATTTTTAATATTTATAACAACGCTTTATAACATTAGAGAAATGTGTTTTAAGATGGTTAAAACATAGAACACTTTTATCAACTAAAACATAGTATGACTATTATATTAAATAATCTATTAGACCAGGCAATGCCTAAAAGACTCCTTGAAAAATATGTGAATGAATATCCCCTACCCACATACATACTCCTGAACTCAATCAATAAAAAAAAAGGACATACAAGATATAGATATAAAATTAACATGTCACAGAGAATATACGAGAACTTTGACATCATATGCAGTGGGAGCTGAAATTCACCATAAAACAGCACCATCCTTCAACTTCGTAACTTCCCATTTCCTTCACCATTTCCTTAAAAAATTAAATTCTACATTTACATTATTAAGTTGAACCACATAAGATTGTTAACATATGACTGTTTTTGATCTTCAAAGACAGCAATTACATATGATTTAACTAGATATGCATTTGTTTTAATCATGAACTCATAATACATTGATGCTCTTTCAGGAAAACAGATATGGTCCATGTTTCCTTATTTGTATTTCTGACACAGGCAGACAACCCTGGTAGGAGAGAAAGATTCTGGAGTCATGGTCTTTTGAGATTGTCCACAAATCCAAACAGTTTCTGATCTATGATTTAATTTAGAATATAACTATATTAACCAGAGTGTTCTGTTCTTTTCAATCTTTGTAGACATGATTCTGCCAATTTTAGAGAAGAGATTTGTAATGCTAACTGTAAAAGAGAGTCAAAAGTAGGAAATAAAGAATATAAAGAAAATAAAGTGATGGATGATAGTTTGGGTTTTTCACTCCATTCACAAAATATTTACTATGTATTATGTACATTTTAAAAGTACCTACTATGTCCTACTATGTCCTCATCTGTTGAAAGGGATGACAGCTCCCTTAGGGTTGTTTTGTAGATGAAAAGAATTAGAATATAGAAACATGTAGAATAGTACCTGGCCCTGAGTGCTATGTATTCATCATCATTCTTATTAAGAATATTGAGAGTATGTGCACATCACTAGACAGAGTCATTTAGTCATGACTCTTTTATTCAAAGGCATAATTTGTCTCATTTTGTTTTTCTTACCGAAAAAGTACAATAGTAATTTGCTTCCTACTTTATGCCTTCAGATTGAAATCCTTCAGTGGTTGAACCACATTTCCTGGAATTTAATTTTAGTTACTTGTGCATCTCTTATTCAAAGCATATCAGAGGTCTCAAGCATTTCTTTAATTCTGTTTAAAAAATTAAACAGAATTAATTATTTAATTAATTCTGCTTCATCTATACCTACATATATGTATTATCAATCATGAACATACAAGAGGGATTTCTTATAGGGCAAGAGTTAGCATTGTCTTCTACATGGGTATCAATGTGAGTGGCAGCCATCATGCATTCTGTCAGCTCCATGGCTGAAGACTTTAGGCAGGGAGGTCAGAGGAAAATCCTGCCCCTCAAAGTGCAGCCCACTGGCTATCTCAATTCCAAGCCTCACTAGCCTCACTGATTCCAAGAAGCCATCTCTGGAAACTCATGAGATTTCACCACAAGGCCTGAGGGACCAAGTAGAACTGAAAGTCGCAGCATCAGAGCCATTGACAAGTTCTCTTTATCCTCTTACTGGCTGCTCTCAGTTCCAGGACACTGTATGCCTCTTCTGTATCAGGTAAGTTCTCCTCTTGAAAACATCTATTAGTGGCTCTATTTATGCACCCCATAAATTCTAAACAACTGGATGAATGAAGATACAACCACTACAAAGTGAAGGAAGCCTAGTGTGCACCTTTCCCATGGGAGGGAAGTGAATGAAGAGGGACATGTGTCCCTTCATCTGGTGTATGGGATGATCAACCAGAGTGCAAGGCTGACAGGCATGTAAAAGTAATAAGGATATCAAACAGACAATTTCATCAACATGGATCAGTGCATCTGGGTCATAAATCAATATCTTTGTGGCCCACACATTACCACCCCCACACCTTGAAATGAACTTTTACTCAATTATTTGGAAGAACTGTTCCTTTGTGACTTGCCACATTCTGTCTTCCATAAATCTTCTAACATTTTCAAAGACTTTGCTCAAAAAAAGTGCCCATAATTATTTAATAGCTAATGGCTAATGTTCTGGTTGTAGTTATTTTAATAGTAGCTTTTGTCCTTTTTTTTTTTTTTTTTTTTTTTTTTTTTTTTTTTTTTTTTTTTTTTTTTTTTTTTTTTTTTTTTTGAGACTAGGTCTCACTGTTTTTGCCCATGGAACTTCAGGCTCTCGTTGTCCGGGGCACCACAGACTCAAGCAATCCCCAGCCTCAGCTTGCCAGGTAGCTGGGATTACAGGCACACGCCACCACACCCAGCTATTTTTTTTTGGAACTAGGTCTCACTACGGGCCCCAGGCAGGACTCGAACCGCGATCCCTAGCCCCTGCCGCTTCATAGGCTGAAGCTTACAGGCACGAGCCACCGTGCCCGGCCTTTAATAGTAGCTTTTACTATTCACTATAAAAATTAATGTACATGCATTCCTCTGTAGTGACTAGAAATAGAGAAGGAATAAAATATACTTGAGTGTACATCTAGATGAGTCATTATAAAGAAATGATTCTCAGCTGGGAATAATCTTCATCCCTAGATTTGGCAGCTAGGACAAAATTTCAATTCACAAATTCTGGGAAAGGGTGCTTCTGGTGTCTGGTGGAAAGAGACAAGGAATCCTTTCAACATCTCATAAAGCTCACGATTGCCCCCATAAAGAATGATCCCATCCAACAAGCAATTAATTCCTACATGATAAACTCTGGTGTAGATTTTTCCAAACACTTTCAGTGCTTGTATGTACCTATTTATCCCTAAATGAAGGATCATAATCAACCCTTTTAAAACTTGTCCTTTTCACTCAAAAATCGGAAACCACTATCTTGACGACTTACATTATCTTTATGAAGCCTCACTCATTCAAACTAGAGCTATTGAAATGGCAGATTATGAATTGTTTTTCCTGAACTTAGTGCTTCATAATGTTTGAGTTCAACAACAACCAAATGTTGGCGTTAAGAGCAAAGTGTTGCAAGTTAAAGAACGTTTACTTCTCACATATGTTATCTCCTAAAAATCATGACCTTTGCAGAGTCTCTGGGGACTGAGATGGCTGGTGAGCTTCAGGATTTTCATGTGCTGAGTCCTCTCACCTCCACCTCTAAAGTTTTCAGACTCTCCAACGGCAGGGCCATGAAGGACCTTTGGCTTTCACTGTAAACCCCAGGAAAACGTTGATGTTAGTCAATAATATTCCTACAGTTTCCTTGGCCTGTGGCAGTTGCAAGACTTTTGTTCTTCTTTCCCAATTACTTTTCATTCACCAGTGCCAGCAGAGATGCTGGCTTGTGAAAGCACCTGCAAGGCTTCCTTGAGGATAGGTGAGTGCTGGTGTGCTATGCTGTGGTTGTGCCAGTTAAAGAAGGCTCTTTCGTCCTCAGGAATGACTTCCCCTTCTGCGTGTTTCTCTAAAACTTTATCTCTGGCACCTTGTTCGATTTGGAAACAGATGAGGAATGTTCTCCCTTACCCTGCCTCAACAGATTTGCTTTGATTTCTCAATCTGCCATTCTCTGGATTAGGTGATATTTGGAGACTTCCCACGAACTCAAAAGATGGACATTTGGCTCATGTGTATGTTTTTGTGCACAGCTTGCTGCAATGATGAACATTGATAGAGCTGAACAGTCTCTGCTCTTTGCCTGGCCTGACTTCTATGGAAACTGACTTCTACGGAACACAGGAATCAGCCGCTGCTCGCAGAGGACTCACTGTCAAAAGCATTTAATTATTAGTCTTTCTTCTCATGAAGGGCATTTTCCCCCATCCTAAACTTAATTTGAAATGTGGAGACCACACACCGTTTGGTGTGTGGGAGAAAAGAATAATGGGAATTTTAACCCCAAAATGGAATCCTGGGACAGTGCCTTTATTGAATTTGTGGATTTTGCACACTTAAAATAATTTAACAGCATGTGACAAACAAAAGGATATGCGAACAAATGAAAACAAATCTTAGACTTTTTCATATTGACTGATGAGTGACTGATTAGCAGAAAAAGAATGAGTACCACCTACAGAAGGAAAGGATAAATTCTGAACTAAAGTTTTGTTCAGAGTCCAGCTCCATCTCTCCTTAGAGACACAAGTGACTTAGCCTGTATGGACTAAATTCCCTCATCTATGAAATAAGAATAATAATTGTAACTCCCCCATAGAGTTTTGGGAGGTTTAAATGAGTCAGTTCTTTGAGGAATTCTTAGAACAAAATTAGTGCTCCATAAATGCAATGAAAAGTGCACCAGAAAACACATATAAAAGAATGTTCAGAACAGAAACATTCATTAATAAAAAAAAAGAAAGAAACCTTGGAAAAACACTAATATTTACCAGCAGGAGAAAGTTGTGAAATGAATCCTTGTGCAAGGCAGCGTGAATGAAGGAGCAAAAATAAGTGACTCCTAGAAGGCTAGAAAGAGGATAGTCCCACTCCTTTAAAGTTCTAACATACTAAATTAAACACTATCCACATATGTTTACAAATATATGTTAGAACTATACGGGAAGGCACAATAGTAATTAATTTTTAAATTGGCTTTAAAGGCAAGGAAATGATTCACACAAAGCTAAGGACACTGGCCTCCTTCCTGCCCTTGAACTGAAGTTGGTGAGAGCAAGACAGAGTTCACAGGACCTTCAGTGGACTTGGTAATGGTTTCCTTAACCATGGTAGGAAAATAGAATTCTGTCAGCTAAGCATACATGTTATACATGCCCTAGGATGCATGTGTTTAATTAAGAAACACAACAATGGAACCTGAAGCCACTGAATTTTGTGTCATTCTCATAGGTCCCATTATCAGCTTCCACTTTATCCCACTGGTTAAGGTATCAGGAATTAAGAGAGCTGCTGGACATGCTCCCTGGGGAGTCAGAAGAAAGAAGTTCATGGCCAAGTTCATAAAACGAGTTCATTCTGTTCATAAGCCTTAGTGTCAAAAGTAGGTTTAAAATTCTAAACAAGAAAGAACCCAGCAAACTGGTGAGTTGAGTTTCTATGGTGAAGAGCATGAGCTGAGAAGCCTTAGCTTCACTGAGAACAACCATGCTTCAAATCCTTAATACCTGCTTTACCATGTGGGCCCCTTTCTCCTACTCAGGGTTAACAATGAGTTCATAACTTTTACACTGCTGGTGGTTATGCAAACTGATCCAGCCACTATGAAAAGCAGTGTGAAGGACCCTCAAACTACTGAAAATGGAAATACCACTGGATCCAACAATCCCACTTTTGAGAATCTACCCAAAGGACATGAAAACACTGATTCAAAAGACACCCTTTCTCAGATGTTTAGCGCAGCACTATTTACAACAGCCAGAATATGGAAACAATCCAAATGCTGCAAAACTGCTGGATGGTTGAAAAAGATGTGGTCTATTTACACAACAGAATATTATTCTGCAATCAAAATTGACAAATATGACACATTTGTCATAACCTGGATGGACCTAGAGGGAATCATATTAGCAGATAGAAGTCAGAAAGAAAAAGATAGAAACCAGATGGTCTCACCTATAGATGGGATATAGGAATAACAAACAAAGGTCAAGAAAAAGTCAAAATAAGCTGACAACAGAACTGGGACAAGCAGCTACGGTGATGGAGGTGGAGGGAGAAATCTGAGAAGGGTGAAACGCAAAAAGATCAAGATGATGGTTCGTGAGTGATAAGGTGGAAGGAGAACCCTAGAGAATGCAATGATGTAATATTTTATATGTGCATACACACATATACACATATATACATAAATATGTAAACAACAAAATGATTAATAAAAAAGATAATAAAAAATAATGAGGCAAAAACATGAAGGATGCCAGAAGACAATCCCACTGACAAAAATTAACTAGTGTAAGCAAATTCCATCTTCATGCAGTGGCTACTAGTTGATCTCTTACTGATTTTAGTAGGCAGCGAAGAAGGATTCTAATTTTTTTAAAATTTTATATATATATATATATATTTCACATTTTTTTATTCCCCGGGGATCACCCACCATCTTCCCTCCCTGACTGCTCCATCCCATCTCTCTCTCTCCTCCACCCCCACTTGTATACTTTAGTTTGCTTGTTAGATTGTTTGGATTTTTCCTCCTGGCTTTTGGCTTGTTTTTCATGTATCCCATATATTAGAGAAACCGTTTGATTGCTGTCTTTTTCTTTCTGATTTACTTCTGTTAATATGATTTCTTCTAGGTACATCCATGTTATCATAAATTCATCAAATTTGTTATTTTTAATTTTAAATGCTCTGCCTTTACACTTCAGCTCACGCTTCCTCTCTGTAATAAGCTTGCCTTGGTTACAAATGCTTAGTGATGATTGCTAATTCGAATTTGTTTGCTTTCCTTAAGTCCTGTATCTCCTGCCAGCTTGTTCCTATCAGCTTCCAAAATGAAAGATTTGTGAAATTACAAATTAAAACAACACTTTCAAGTGGAAACATCTTTTATCCAGGCACAATGCAGAACTCTAAACACCTAACTTTGCCAAAAAAAAAAAAAAAAAAAAAAAAACAGAAGCAGAATGAAGATATTTGTCAATATTTCTCATTAGCATCTCATATCAACTAAACCCTAGTCTCAAAAATCTCGTGTGTGTTCATTCTAAGTATCAACTTTTAACAAAGTTTTAAGCCCCCAGAAATGTCTCAGAGGGTCAGTTAGCCAGGACCTAGGGGGTGGTATGGAAAGAAATCAGGATTTAGTGAAGCCCTAAACACAGCCATATGCAAAGTGTTTTTACATACATTAGACATATTTGTCAACTAAAAGAATGGAATTAGAACACATATTTGAGAAATGCCAGAAGGCAGAGTTCAATTCCAACTAAAGAAGGAGTTTCTATTATCAAGTTACCATAATTCTCAGCCTTAAGAGGTCTGGAGCTCCCAGTCATTGGAAGGGTGAAAGCTGAGACTTTTGTCAGAAATTTCCTCCATGAGCATTGGGGGTTGCACAGTTGTCTCTTCCACCTCTAAACACCTGGTATGTGAAAACACCACGGAATCATCTTTATTCTCCTTCCTCCTTTTTCCCGGGTTGGTCACTAGCTATAACTCAGTCTCTGTTTCCCATGGGCTTGTGCTTTGTACTAAAGAGAGACACGTAGTGCTTTCCTGGAAATTCTCACCTGTGCACTCCGAACTGTGCATTATGAGCTCTCACCCTTATAAAAAATGAGTGTGAATCTAGAAATAACATCTTTTTAAAAATTCCTCCCTCTTATTGCCATGATGCTTAAACCAGTCCCTTTCATTATCACTTGTTTTCTTGTTTTTTTGGGTTTTTCTGTTTGTTTGTTTTTTTAGAGACTAGGTCTTACTATGTTGCCCAGGTAGTCCCGAACCCATGGACTCAAGTGATCCCTACTCTCAGTCTTCCAAAGCTGGGATTACAGGCATGCACCACCATACCCAGCTATTTTTTGAGACTAGGACTTGCTATGTTGCCCAGGGTACCCACGAACCCGCGGACTCAAGTGATTCCTAGCCTCAGTCTCCCAAGGCTGGGATTAAGGTGGTGCATGCCACCATGCACAGCTTATAAAAAACTTTATGAAGTTTTTGGGTTCTCAGAAAAGGAAATACCACACAATTCAGACTCAGGAGCCATTTTGTTTCCTTAACTCTCTTCTGGCTCCTAGACCTTGACTAACTATCCCTAGAACATTCATGTACAAATGAATTATTGGTTAAGGACAGTTTCCATTTTAAAAACATAGCTTTGTGACCCAGTTTCCATTTTGAAAACATAGCCTTGTGACCCAAAAACATGCCAAAAGCAGCTAACCTTGGGATGGAAGTTTTTTTTTTTTTTTGCTGGAAGTACCAGAAAATGCTGTTAAGTATAACTTGGTCAATAAGTTAGTGAGCTGCCCTCAAATTCTCAGATAAGCCTAAATCTAAAAAGTCATATCATTGTGCTTTTTCAACAGAAAACAAAGAGAAAATGGAAAGAAGAGAGAAAAGATATCTTCATTTCTCACCACTTTGCACCCAGCTCCATCTGTGCTGCAGACAAATGAATACAAGGCATGAATTCAGCCATATGTTCTTTTTTTTCTGTTTTTAGGTTGTTTTGTTTGTTTGTTTTATAGAGACTAGGTCTCACTACATTGCTGGGATAGTCCCAAACTTGTGAATTCAAGTGATTCCCTCGCCTCAACCTCCCAGGTAGCTGGGATTACAGGCCTCTGCCACCGTGTTGGGCTGCTTTTTCGAGACCAGGTCTCGCTGTGTTGCCTGGGGTAGTCTTGAACCTGCGGACTCAAGAGATCGTTGGCCTCAGCTTCCCAGCACTGGCATTATAGTTGCACACCACCGTGCCTGACTTCATATGTTCTTAGCTCTACAAAAATAGGAATTTTGTCTTCTTTATTCACTAATACATTTCCAATACCAAAAAAACTGCCCATCAGGTAGTAGCTATTCAATAAATACTTGCTGATGAACTTTATAAATAAATTAGTCTTTAAAATTGTATGAAGCAGTGCCTAGAAATAGACCCATACAAATAGAGTTTCTTGATCTTTGATCAAAGCACAAAGGCAATTCAATGGAGAAAGGATAATGTACCCAACAGATGGTGCTAGAACAATTGAACTTCCATATGAACAACAACAAAAAGAAGTCTAGACAAAGACTTTCCACCTTTTACAAAAAATGTAATTCAATCTCAGGGTATACAACACTGTATAAAATATATATATATGTGTGTGTATGTAATCAATTTAAAAATGTAAATTAGAAAATGTCATTCAAAATAGACCATAAACTTAAAAATTAAAATGTGAAAGTCTAAGACTTTTAGTAAAATGCATATGAGGAAAATTGGTGACCTTAGGTTTGACAATGAGTTAACACTGAAAGCATGACCCAGAAGAGGTCTAGACTCTTGGAAGGTCAAGTGCTCAGTGTCTGGGCTATACATGCACTTCTGAAAGGAAAATCAGAAAGACGGCATCTGGGTAATAATGAAACAAGGACACAGAAGGACTGAAGGCAGGTAAAGATAAGGAGACCTGTAGCAGCTGCAAGGAATTTGGATTATGCTTAGTGACAATAAGAGCCACTAGAGATTTTATGCAGGAGACTGATAAGATTTGATGGAGTCAATAAATGTCAATTGACTGAATTTGGACAAGTGGTGATGGTACATCATGGATATTTTCACTTATCAAAAAAAAAATAAAAGCAAGGAAGGAGAAAGTGAAGTGAACTGTTTTGTTTTGAGGGAATGGAGGCTGAAGTTGCTTTTGTTTTTTTACTTTTGTACTTGCTTTGTTTTCTAGGTCTTTGGAATGAATGAATTTGATCTGGAGACACCACTTTGCTAGACATGCATGTGTGAAGGAACCAGGAAGTGGTTGGGAACATATGTCAAAAGGCAAAAGGATAGGATGGAACTCAACAACCACTTATCTCATAAATTAGAATTGGAAGGAGACTAAGTTGAACTAAGAGAGTGTACAGACTGCAAAGAAGGAAAGCTAGGACAGAATCATGGGAAATGCAGGCATTTAAAAAGAGGGCAGAAGAAAGATGTTGATAGGAAGGAAGGGTAAGTATAAAGGTAAATTTGGCCAAACCCCGTAAAATCTCTAGCAAAGGAGAAGAAAATCCGAAGTGAGGAATCTCTGGAGATACAGCAGCTGAAATGAAGACTCAGGGTTAAAGGAGCTAGGAGAATCCAAACTCAGGGTTCTAGGCTGAAGACTAAAGGAGCTAGGAGAATCCAGGAAAAATAATGCTAGTTTCTGCAATGGTGAAATCAGAGTCCCTTAAAGGGACAGATTAGGTATATGGTGAAAAACAAAATTAAGTTCCTGGGAATCTATCTCACAAATATAATTGAGCAAACGCACAAGAATATAACCACATGCTGTTAGTGCATTTATCATAGAAAAAAAAATTCAAACCATTTAAATTCCACCAAAAAAAACCTAATTTGCCTGGCACGGTGACTCGTGCCTGTAAGCTTCAGCCTATGAAGCGGCCGGGGCTAGGAATCGCGTTTCGAGCCTGCCTGGGCCCGTAGCGAGACCAAAAAAATAGCTGGGCGTGGTGGCGTGCGCCTGTCATCCCAGCTACCTGGGAAGCTGAGGCTGGGGATTGCTTGAGTCTGTGGTACCCCGGGCAACGAGAGCCTGCGGTTCCACAGGCAAAATTAGCGAGACCTAGTCTAAAAAAAAAAAAAAACAAACAAAAAAAAACTAATTAAACAAAATATATCACATCTATCAGGCAAAATTTGTCATTCCATAGGCTAATGAAAAATGTTCATGCTATATGAAGCAGGAAAACAAGAAAAAATCACGACATGTATCAGATTTTTACTTATTTACATGTACATTACTATAAATACATGTTTATAGTTATAGCACATCAATGTACAGTATTTTCTCTACTTACCTGTTTTCTCATTTTTCGTCATGAACTTGTGACATATGAAAAAGAAAAAAAGTGTGGAAATTCTACTAAGAGCATATGAGCTTTCTGTTATCAGCACCAGCCTGAAGAACAGAGAACCTTCTAAACTATTGCATTTTTAGAGAGCCAGGAGACATAGGAAAAGTCACTAGGATAGGATGATGAAGGCAAAATGAATAGTAACTTTCCAATAATTTCACAAGGATGGCACAGCTCAGATGGTTACATTCAGAACTGCATTTGAAATAAGAAAATAAAATAATCAGATGAACACAACTGAAAATGAAAAATCACAGGCTGTGCCTGTCAGGCTGAAACCCTGCATCTATAATAGTAAAAATAATGCTACCTCAGTGACAGAAAAGGGAGTGCAGACAACCTTATGGACCTTTCCACTTTAAGTGCTTGAAAGAACCCAAGTAAATGCCACAGTGGCAAGTGGGGTGAATTTTCTGAATATTTCATACTAGATCTAGGACAGATGGTCACAGATGCCACTTTGTGGTTTGTCTAGAATCTGAAATACAAATAGACAACTGTATAAACATGTGTCCTAACCTCCCGGGACTCTATCTCGAAAAATCCACTCAAGGCTGAGCTGTAGGTATCCTAGAAAAAACGATTATTAAAGTGTCTAAATTTATAAGCATGTTGTGAAGACTACCTAAGGGAGGAGCTGATAAATGAAGTGTCTCTGTCACATCTGTACCTCAAGAGTAAGTACAGGTGGCAAGTGCTTCAGCATTAATTCTCAAGGCCTCCAACAAAAATGTTTAAAAAAACTCAAAATTTATCTCAATGCATAAAGTCACAGGTCTTTGTCAGAGAAGGCTCCCGAGTTAGTTCCTAAAGCAGCATCAACAGCGCGGTGACTGGCAACCTTGGCGTGCAAGCGGGTGGCCTCCTCTCCGTCCACTTGCGTGCTCTGCCCTCAGGGTCAGAAATCTGAGAAAGTTCGAGCCCTAGGCACACGCTGCAGGAGTGGGAAAGAGTCGTGAGCAGGTGCAGCCTCTGCCGCCTATCCCTCCCCTCAAGTCTGTGGCTCAGCTTCAACGGAGGTGGGTGGTTGAGTGCAGGGAACCGAGGGGAGCGAGGCAGCACACAGCAATTATGTCTTCCTGGAACTGCCGCAGGCAAGGCATGACATTTGTGTCCAAAAATGGCTCGTTCTGATGCCACAGTCTTCTGAGAGGAAAGTCGGTCATTTCTTCATCATTACCCCCCTCCCCGCCCCACCAAGCGCAAGGATCCATCCCCACAGGGAAAGATTGATATTATCACAAGCGCCCTTGCGCTTGAAAATACAGTGGGATTAGCCCAGGGCCGGGACTGTCCACCCACATTCCTCTGCCTGCAAGTCTCCAGACCCCCAAGATCTGGGTAAGTTTTCACACAGTAGCATGGCCAGGGGTGGGGCGGCCACCCTGCACCTCCAAGGCCAGATGATGAGTGTTGCCTCCTTCCACTTCCTCCCTCTGCCCCCAGGGGCTAAACTTTGGACAGGTTTCTTCACACTCCCCTCCCCAGCTTCCAGAATGATCCCCACAAAGAGGTTGCTGAAGTGGGTATATCTTACCTCAGAGTCAAGACTCTAGGCAACTAGCCAGCAATTCTTTTTTTTTTCTCTAATTTATTTATATATCAATTTCACATCATTGTAATCCCAGGGATTTACCACCCTTCCCCACCATTCCCCCCTTTCCCTCCTGCTCAAAGTTGTGTGCTTCAGTTTGGTGCTTAGCTTGTTTTGACAGGCCAGCAATTCTTACTGGTTTTCAGGTTTTCAGAAAATGACAGTGGTAGGAGGAGGATTCGAAAGAAATAAAACACATGGCTCCTCTAACCACAGGACATGAGCTTGGGCAGAGAACATGGTGTCCGTTGGAGACTCAGCATTACCTGCAAGTAAGACTGTCACCACAAAATCCCCGATTCCATGCAAACCCACCCCTCTGACCACCTTACAGTTTATACCCCATAAACCAGCACGAACATTCATGGAAGTGATTTTGAAAGCTGATCTTCCTGGTGTGATTTGATTCTTGTTTTGTTTTGTTTTTGTTCCTGTTTCAAAGCCAGCAGAGATTTTTATAGCTGATTTTTTTCAGCATATCAACCATGACTCACAGCTGTTTGATAAGGGATAAACCGCTTCCATTTTTCAGGCTTCGCTTTCAAAATTAAACATTCAAGTGAAAAAATAGCATTGCTCCCCAGTAGACGGTAGTGATTAAAATCATGGAACAGGCCTTTTTCAGAGGTGCTACCTTGTGCTTCCCTTTCATGGAACCCTGACCTAATTCTGAGCTTTTCTTTTGAAAGCATCTTGACTTAATTGTTCGTTGTCCCTGACACTAACCTTGTTCTGCA
The DNA here is from genome assembly GCA_004024945.1 of Uropsilus gracilis. Taxonomy (NCBI): domain Eukaryota; kingdom Metazoa; phylum Chordata; class Mammalia; order Eulipotyphla; family Talpidae; genus Uropsilus; species Uropsilus gracilis. Next base: position 123,401 of record PVHY01000869.1, on the reverse strand, counting down.
AATAGAACCTTATAGGGATCAGGAAGGTTCTGGGGGGATATACTGCTTCCTGAGATTGGCTACATGAAGCCTCCTTTAGTTCAGGGGGTGACAAGCCTACCACATGGCTTATCCTGGGTCTGTGAGCAGGCAGAGTCTATGGATTGCAGGACTGTTTCCAGTGCCCAGATGTGCCGCTAACTGCCTGTCTCCACACTGGGCAACATTGAGGCGCACCCTGATATCTTCCACTTTTGTGAAAGCAGCTGGACTGCTGAGGATATAAAAGCCACTGGTCATGATCTTCAGGAAATCTGGTCCACCAATATGGACTTTTCAGTTCCCTTAAAACCAGTTCCGTTTGAAGAAGTCTGTCTGTGGCAATACCTATGTGCTTGTTACGACTTGCAGGCTGCTCAACAAGATAGCAGGATGCCAAGTGAGATTTGAAGCAGCAGGTTTATTTGCAAGAAGCTGGTGCACAGGGTCCCCAAGCCAAGACGGCAAGAGAGACCTTAAGCAGATACTGTTACAACTTTTTATAGGGCAAAACCACTGCTGCCCCCTATTGTGAAGCAAGCAAAAGGTGTAGGACACGTTCCCATAACTGCAGGACACGTTTCCATAACGATGGTTTCCAATAACGCTGACATCCATCATCTATCAGAAGGACAATGCTGCATCCATCATCCATGAGGTGGACAAACAAAGACAGTTGTGAGGAACAACCAGGAATAGGGGGAGGCAGAAACAGGATATTGGGCCAGCTGCCATGGTGGGTACTTTCCACTGAGGACAGGGAGACGACACTGGTTTCAAAATGGAGTTTTTAAACAAAATGGAGTTACTTTGGTTAGTCTCTTCCCAACAGTGTTCACAGACAAAACACCTGTAAATTTCTTCCCTTTTATCTTTTTCCCATGAGAGAAGTGACTAGAAAAATTGGTTTCTCTAAAACAAGTATTGTTAATCCTCCACCGCACGTGGGCACTGGGGATAGAAGGATGTGCATGCTCCCCCACAAGGAACTTACAAGGATTCTCTGTATATTACTCATTTAGAATAAAGTATTTCATTTCCCTGCAGAGAAAATCACTACTGAATATATTTCACACTTCTCTGGCCTTTGTCAGCAAGGCCCAAGTATTTCTGTTGATAGACTTCACTCTTAGTTTTCGCTGCTTCCTCTCACATCCAGACAGGCTGAACTGGAAATTCCACCTCCTTGCTCTTTCAGGTCTTACATTCACATTTCTCTATTTCAGCTGCCTCTGTTGTAGTTCAGTCTTTCATCGTGTCTCACCTGGAATATTTTGAATGCATTCTAACTCTTCACCCTGACTTCAGCCTTATTCAGTGCTGAATCAGTCTCCAAAATAGATGAAACTGCCTTTTTATTTGCCGATCTTTGTGCTACATTATAAACCCTGAGGGCAAGTGCTGAGTTTTTCACCTCAGTTCTCTGGATATCTGATAGCAGGTATTCATATATTCACCCCCTGCATGTTACATGTCTGCTCTGAAGGTCTTTCCACTCCTGTGATCTCACGGTTCCTTCCCTTCAGTTTACTCTCTGATGTCAATAATCAATTGGTGTGTTTTAGTAGCACTTTAGCAGCTTTTTATTCATTTGTTTCTGCTCCCTAATAAATTGTTGGTTTTAATCTGCTGTGAGCTGGCAAGCCAGATAATTGAAGTTATTTAGAGAGTGTATAAAGTAAGAGCAAATTGCCTCTGACTGAGTCCCTCTTCTACAATTAAAGCAAACGAGCTGCAATGCATCGGTTTGGTGAGTGAGCGCTGCTTCAGCTCCTCAGGGAATTGGTTCCAGTTCATGACATTGTCAATAAACCTAGATTTTGGGTGACAAAGATGTTGCTGCTTAAAATTTTTCGGTGACAGGTGATTCTAATGTCTAGTTTTACTTCACAGGGAACTTTCAAATTTGTTTCTAGAAGCGTGTAACAGAAATCTTGATTTTACCGCATTCCAAGAGTGATGAATATAAATTGTTCCCCCAAAAAAGTTAATAAATTTGTCTCACTGGAAAATATTTGGGGTGCTATTTTAGTCTTTGCTGTTTAAATTTTCCAAACATAGCTTAATATTGAGACAGGATGTCACAATCCTGTTTTAAAGTACAGCTAGAGTACCCTCAACTAAAAATGGACATTGCATTTGCATTATTTGTGCCCAAAATTTCCCATTAATCTTGTACTTCATAGGTTCTTTTTTAAAAAAATTTAAATAATTTATATATATATTATATATATATTAAATAAATTATATATATATATTAAATAATTTATATATATATAATTTATATTATATATATATTTATATATAAATATATATATATATTTATTTATATATTTATATATATTTATATATATTTATATAAAAATATCTTTGTATTCCTTGGGGTTCACCCACCACCTCCCCCTTCCCTTATCACTCTCCCCCCCCTTCCTCCCCCACCAGCTGTGTAATTTAGCTTGGTTGTTAACTTGCTTTGACTTTTCCTCCTGGCCTTTTACTTGTTTTTCCTATGTTCCATATACTAGTGAAAACATTTGGTTTCTGTCTTTTTCATTCTGACTTCTTTCTGCTAATATGATTTCTTCTAAGTCCATTCATGTTATCTCAAATTCATCAAATTTGTCATTTTTAAATGATGGGTAATATTCCATTGTGTATATATAACACATTGTTTTCATCCATTCATTTGTTTTGGGATGTTAGGGTTGTTTCCTTCCATGTCCCTGCAATTATAAGTAGAACTGCAGTAAATGTCCGAGTACAGGTATCCCTTTATGTAAGTATTGAGATCTCCTTTGGGTAGATTCCCAGAAGAGCGATTGTTGGGTCAAATGGTAGTTCCATTTTCATTAGTTTGAAATGAAACTCCACACTGCTTTCCATAGTGGCTGGACCAGTTTACGTTTCCACCAGCAGTGTAAGAGTGTTCCTTTCTCTCCACATCCACGCTAGCACTTGTTACCCATTTTGTTGTTGTTGTTGTTGTTGTTGTTTTAATGTGGGCCATTCTTACTGGTGTAAGGTGATATCTCTTTGTGGTTTTGATTTGCATTTCCCTGACTGCTAGTGACATTGAGCATTTTTTCATGTGCCTGTTGGTCATTTGTATTTCCTCTTTGGAGAAGTGTTCTTTTAGTTCTTCTCTCCATTTTTTGATTGGACTTCTTGTTTTGTTTTTGCTAAGTTGTGTATAGGTTCTTTGTCAGTGGAGAGTTGAACAAGACAGCCTTAACTATTTTTTCACCCTTAAATACAAAAACATCACATTGGCTTCTGCAGTTCCTTTTTAAACTGTGGTTAGTTACATTTAAGAGTGGAGACACTGAATACATTTGGGAAGGAAGTTGAATTGGGGATTGAAGTCAAATTATCCTCCATGCAAGCCTTTTAATGGCTTCCTTTAACAGCCCACACCCTCTCCTTTGAAATTGCCTTTCCCCTAAGCCCTTGGACAATGTGAATCTGGACAGTCAGGCAACATGTGTGGCCCCAGTCAGTTGGAACAAAGGACACCTGTTACTAGGCCAGCAAATCTGGAGGCCAGACTTGGATACCGAGGCGCTGAGATGGAATTAGTGGTGGATGTAGAGCATGTAACCTGAAAGTCCATGGAGGCTCCAAAGGGAATTGACCTTGTTGGACCAGTAGGAAAAGCTGATCTAGAGAGAGAGGAAGCAGAAAGAAGAACTTTGAGGTCCTAGGAAAGGCACAGAGTGTGACCTCAATTCAGAAAATGATGGTCAATTGGGTGTGGTGGCATGCACCTGTAATCTGAGTGCTGGGAGGCAAGAGGCCTGGGATTACTTGAGTTCATGGATTCAAGACTACCCTGGGCAACATAGTAAGACCTGGTCTCGAAAAGGCAGCTGGGTATGATGGTGGGTGCTTATAATCCCAGCTATCTGGGAGGCTGAGGCTGGGGATCACTTGAGTCCCTGGGGTCAGGACTACCCCGGGCAACATAGCGAGACCTTGTCTCAGAAGAAAAAGAAAAAGAAAAGAAAATTATGGTCAGATCATTTGTAGAGGCCTGGACAAGTGAACACAGTGGCCCTTGTTCTAAAGCAAGAGGGAAATACTACTGAAGGTAGTGATATTAGAGATGTTTCCTTTAAGAGTATTTTATTATATGAAATGTACACTTCTGGGACTCTACCCAAAGGAGACCTCAATGTGGGTACAAAAGGACACCTGTGCTCGGATGTTTATTGCAGCACTATTTATAATTGCAAGGACATGGAAACAACCCAAATGCCCAGAACAGATGAGTGGATGAAAAAGATGTGGTATATATACACAATGGAGTATTACTCATCAATTAAAAATGACAAATTTGATGAATTTGTAGACACCTGGATGTACCTAGAAGAAATCATTCTAGCAGAAACGAGCCAGATAGGGACAGAAACCAAATGGTTTCACTACTATATGGTCAACCAAATGAAACTACACAAGGGGAGAGAGGGGACCAGCTGGAGCGGGTGGGGAGGGAACCCCTGACCCCCAGGGACTGAAAGGATGTGAAATATATATAAATAAATAAATAGGAAAAAAATATGAAATGTACAGTGTGTATTCATCAGCTCTGACTGTCATGATGAAATGCTCGAAACTGAGGGAGGACCTAAGCAACAGAAATGTATTCTCTCACAGTTCTTTTTGGGACATACAAGGGAGAGTAGTGACCCTAAGTAACAGCATAAATTACAAATTGAAGAAAGTACTGTTTTGGATGTCATAAATGTACATAAAATAGAGAATAATTTAATCATGTGTTAATCATAAAATTTTTCTGTCTGCTCAACTGCACAAATATATTTGTATATGAAAATTTATACTTTCAGCAACTTTTTTTCAATTCATTTCATGGAAGCAATGTGAGCTCTCTTTGAAAATTCAGCATTTCAATAATTTTTGACAATTTTTTATTTTGAGGAAAATATTTCTGCTGATACCTCCATTTCTGAGCTGTTAGAAGTATTTTCAAGGCAGTGATAACATTGGGATAAATTTCTGCTTAGCTTTTTGAAATACGAATGTTAGTACCTCCAGAATGAATAATTCTTACAGAACAATTTTTCTAAAAAGCTTTAATCCTTCATACAAATTTGTTTCATGTAAGTCTGAATTTAATTTTAAATGTAAATTTGTTCAATGGCATTTTAATATTTCCTCCTAATTTCCTGTAACTTGTAGAGATTATGAAAGAAACTGACTTCATGCTATTTATATAATTCAAATTATGGCTTATGCATTTGCTGTTATTGTCTTCAATTATAAGATTCATTTTAAAATTATTCATTAAAATTTGTATCTTTTGATGCTTCATTTAAATAATACTGTTTTCTTCCATTGAAGATGGCAATCTTTAAATTTCATTTCTATTTCTAAGTTTATGCATATTTGTTCACAATGTTGCAGCAGTTTTCAAACCAGTTTTGTTTTTTCATTGTTTGTTTGTTTATTATATATATATTCTTAGATTATTGTACACCCCAAAGTTTTCCCACAGTTACATCACCCATGAGCCATCATCATGATCCCTCATGCTCATCCCTCCCCTGATTTTTTTTATTTAAATAATTTATATACATATACATATTTCACATTATTATGATCCCTCGGGGTCACTCACCACCTCCCCTCCCTGGTCATTCCAGCTGGTCCCCTCCCCCAGTTGTGTACTTCATTTGGTTGTCCATATATTAGTGAAACCATTTGGTTTCTGTCTTTTTCCTTCTGACTTGTTTCTGCCAATATGATTTCTCCTAGGTACATCCATGTTATCATAAAATCATCAAATTTGTCATTTTTAATTAATGCATAATTTTAATTAATGCATAATTAATACATAATATTTTAATTAATGCATATATTAATGCATATATATATCACATCTTTTTTATCCAGTCATCTGTCTTAGGGCCTTTGGGTTGTTTCCAGGTCCTTGCAATTTTAAATAGTGCTGCAGTAAATGTCCGAACACAGATGTCCCTTTGCATTCACATTGAGGTCTCCTTTGGGCAGATTCCCAGAAGAGCAATTGCTGGGTCAAATGGTAGTTCCATTTTCATTAGTTTGAGATCCCTCCACAATGCTTTCTATAGTAGCTGGACCAGTTTACATTCCCACCAGCAGTGTAAGAGTGTTCCCTTCTCTCCACATCCATGCCAGCACTTGTTATTGTCTGTTTTTTTGGATGTGGGCCATTCTTACTGGTGTGAGGTGGTATCTCATTGTGGTTTTGATTTGCATTTCCCTGATTGCTAGTGATGCTGATCATTTTTTCATGTGCCTGTTGGCCATTTGTATTTTCTCTTTGGAGAAGTGTCTTTTTAGATCTTCTCCCCATTTTTTAACAGGGTTTTTTGCTTTGTTTTTGTTAACTTGTATGAATTCTTTGAGCGTCTTTGTTATCAGGCCCTTATCACTTGTATGAAGGGCAAAAATTTTTTCCCACTTGGTTGGGCTCAAGCTAGAAGTTTTAAAGTGTGAAAAATTCAAATTACTTCCTGACAAGCTTTATAGCAATATTCACCCCTACATTTCTATTTTGTAATAATTTACTGGTAAAGTCTTCCCTCCTGAACACCAGGAGTTTAGGCCAAAGATTTGAGATTTGTGCCAGTGCCCCATGGACAGGTTTGGGCACAGCCGATCAAATGCCTCCCACCATCACGTGGCCCCCACCGTTCTCCAGGGTACAGCTGCTACTGCCACTGGCATCACCATCATCACCATGACCTGGGCTTCGGTCCCAGTCTTGGCATGTGTAACCAGACTAACTGGTTGGCAGTACACTGCCAGGTGCTTACCATACCGTGGGGCAAGCCATTGTGGGGTGTGTGTGTCTGTGTGTGTGTGTGTGTTTGTGCACATCACAGATCTCTGTTCTCATGCCTGCTCCACATTACAAAACACTAGGTCCACACTGAAATTCTGGCTCCCTCCCTTAGGAATCCAAGCTTTATTTGCACTTTGTCCTTAGATGCCCATAAGACGATTCGTTGTCTTTAGGGAAAAAGCCCCTACTAATTAGGCACTGGGACATGTTCAGTCATTGCCCAACCTCTCTTCTTTACCACAGGAAAAGTTCTCCTTTTCGGAGGCATCATATGCCCCTTTCCCAGGTTTTCCTTACATCCAGAAAGGATTATATAATCAAAGTCAATGAAAAGTAACCAGGGTCTGCTAAAGATCTCAGGAAATGTGTGTTTTCCTGGCACACACAGAACCTTCTTTCGGTTCTCTTCCACCTGCCAAACTTGCAGACTCGAGACTGGAAACAGAATAATCTGCTGTGATAAGAAGAGTGTTGAAACACTGGTCCCTGATAACAACTGAAAGCAGCGACCGGGATGCTGCTAATATAGAGGAAATCTTGATTCAGATTTCCTTTTTTTTTTTTTTTTACTGAGGATGTTTCAATGTTTTTACACATTGTATGTGTATGTATATGTACAATTCTTACACATAGTCGCATTTATTGTTATTTTTTAAATTGATTGCACATATATATATGTTTTACAACACTGTATGTATACCCCCAAGGTTCTCCAATCATTTTGTCACCCAGGAACCTCATCTTAATCTCTTGTGTCCATCCCTCCCCCAATTTTACCCTCCCTCACTCCCCCTTGCTTTGTGCTTTAGTTCTGTTGAGAGTTTGTTAGTACTAACTTTTTCTTGTCTTTTTGTTTTCCCTACATCCCACATATAAGTGAGACCATTTTGTATTTGTCTTTTTCTTTCAGGTTTATTTCTGCTAGCAGAATCCCTTCTAGCTCCACCCATGTTGCCACAAATGACATAATTTTGAATATTTTTATTGCTGGATAATATTCCATTGTGCGGCTATACCACCCCTTTTTTGATCCATTCATTGATTTTGGATCATTTGGGTGTTTTCCAAAACTTGGCTATTGTAAATAGTGCAATAAACATAGGTGTGCAGGTTTCCATTTCAATTAGTTTTTTGGTGTCCTTTGAGTAGATTTCCAGAAGAATTGCTGGGTTGAATGGTAGTTTTCAGTAGTTGGAAGGTTCTCAACACAGCTTCCCATAGTAGTGAAACCAGTTTGCCACCAGCAGCGTAGAAGTGTTCCCCTTTTTCTATATGCACATCAACACATGTTGTCTTTTTTTTTTTAATATGGGCTATTCTTACTGGTGTAAGATGGTATCTCATTTTGGTTTTGATTTGCATTTCTTTGATTATAAGTGATGTAGAACATTTTTTCATATTTTATTTTTCATTGGTCATTTATATTTCCTCTGGAGAAGTGTCTTTTAAGCTCTTCTCCCCATTTTTTGACTGGGCTTTTTGATTTGTTTTTGTTGCATTTGTGAGTTCTTCATGGATCTTTGATATCAGACCTTATCAGATGAATGGAGTCTTAATCTTAATTGAGATTAATTGATCTTAATTGAAATATCCTTTTACTTAAATTAGCTTGGGTGGGTTTTTGTATCTTTGCAATTGCTCTTTGTACTCTGTGTATATCCCATGAATCCTTTATGAACAGAGGTCGCTTTCTGAAGGTGCTTTCACCCCTGCCAACCTACATCAACAACCTATATCCGCAGCTGCCTGAGGGCAGCCCAGCCTATTGGTCTTACAGCCAACACTGAATGGCGTTTACATCTCCTGGTTGCTCTCTCCAACACTTGTCCAAACCAGCATGTTGTTTCTGCAGGATTGAGCAAGAGTCATGCCCTGTGGAATTTTAATATAGCACTCTTGCAAGTCTTCACTCCCCCACCATTTTTTCCTGGGGATATTTCCAAATAAGCCACTTTCACATGAATGAATTCTTACCTCAGGGTCCTCTTCTCAGAAACCCAACCCAATATGCAAAGATGACAGAATAGAGTTGGTATTACCAGGTACCATAGAGTAAATGTTTGAATCCCTTCTCAATTCCCTTCTTGAAATCCTAGCCACAATTTGATGACTTTTGGGGTGCTTAGAGCTGGTGGGCTCTTTGAGAAGTAATTAGAACCATGAGAATCAGTGCCCTTATTATAATTTTAAAAGAAGAGAAAAGGAAGAAACAAGTTTTCCTTCTTCTAGCCATGTGACAAGGAAAGTCCACCTGCCTGCCTGCAAACTACCTAGAGAGGGACCTGCACCAAAAACACAGCCATACAGCCACATTTTCTGAGACTTCCAGCTTCTGGGACTTCAAGAAATAAATGTCTGTTGTTTAAACTACCTGCTCTACAACATTTTGTTATAGGAGCCCAAATTGACTGAAAGACTAGGGCTTAAAAACCAATCAATTTTCACCTTTGTCAAACCTTTTGAGGTTTTCATAGAAATAAAACTCTCTTTCTTTGCATCATGCAAAAACCCCCCAAAAAAATTCCCACCCTTCTTCACATTCCACTTCATAGCAACCCAGGAATTTCTCACATTTTAAATGTAACTTTATACTTGAAACAAACATATATTATTAGTTAAAAGATAATGTAATCATAATCACCATAAAAAGAGAATGCTACTATCCTGATACCAAAAAAAGGAACACACATACACACAAATAATACATATCAACCAAAGTGTTGACTTAGGATCACCTTCCACACTTAAGCACAACTCTAATGGGAAAAACACTCCAGTGTGATGCAGGCAGAAGGGAACAACAGTTTGTGACCCTCAACCTCTTCACCACCTCCCAATAACTGCATTTTTCTAACATTAAGAACCTAATTATCCTGCTGATATTTTCTGTTGGCCACTCAAGACCTGCTTTAGAGGTTAAGTTACATGTATAGGAAAATGTAGCAGCTGTATTCACCGTGATTATCATTTATCTTGATGCTGTGAATGTCCCCTTGATGTCAGCAAGGCTGGGTGTTCTTTTTCTCAATCAATTGAGAAAATTGGTTCATGCTGACTGTAGGCACAAGATGAAAAGCTCATGTCTGAAGGCTGGGATGAGGGCTGATGGCTATGGGCCCCTTGATGTGCTTTGATTACCTGTCACTCCCCTACCCCCTGCCTGGGGTACTTGAGGTAAAGCACATTGGCAGCTGGAATCACTCTTTTTAAGAGGCAGAAGGATCTGTCCATTCGATGCCTAGGAAGCAAAATGTTCCTTGAAGTTTAAGGAAACACAATTTTTTTGAAATTGGGAAAGAGGAAAGATTCTTAAGAGGTATGTCTAAATAACACATCCCCTTCTGGTTCCTAACTTTCATTGACTCTTTGTCATTCTGACATTCTACCCAGCAAGATTTAAAAAATGTTCCAACGAAAGCCACCATTAAAGCCTGGTGTGGTGGCGTGCACCTGTTGTCCAAGCACTAGGAGGCAAGAGGCTTGGGATCACTTGAGTTCACAGGTTCGAGACTACCCAGGCAACATAGTGAGACCTAGTCTCGAAAAAGCAGCGGGGAGTGATGGTGGGCACCTGTAATCCCAGCCACCTGGGAGGCTGAGGCTAGGAATTGCTTGAGTCTGCAGGGTCAAGACTACCCCAGGCAACATAGCGAGACCTCGTCTCAAAAAAGAAAGAGGAAAACCACCATTCTTTCATAGACTTGTAGAATTATAGACCTGGAAGGGAGGGTAATTTCATACTGAGTTCAACCTTGATACAGAACATTGGTCTCGATTTCCCTTAGTCAATAAAGGAAACAGAGTTTGAAGAAAAGCAAAGTGGTTTAATTTGTTGACAAAGTGAGGATGGCAGCTAACTAGTGTCTGAAAGCTCACTATCCTGGTCTTTGGCAGAGGGTGGGGGTAGTTATCAAGACTGACAAAGGAGCAAAAAAAAGGGGAGGGAAGTGGGCAAAGGTCAGCATATCCTTGAGGTGGAGGCATCTGGAGATTCAGGTTGGTGCCAGTTTGCTTTGTTATCCCATTGTTCATCCATTTCCAACATTCCTTCTCTGGCCAGAGTGGGAGAAGGCAAGGGTGCTAAGATTTTAATCAAGACAAGATTGTTGATTCCAAAGGATAGGGGGGCCCATCTGATGGGGCAGAAGGAGAGGCATGACCTTTAACACTGCATCATCTTGTGCTTCAGGAAGTTGGGGCCCCCAGGCACTGGTGGTAAGCAGCCATGGGCTGAGCCTAACAAGATGGTACAGGAGGTACAACAAGCGCAGACTTGTTGGTTGCATCACTCTGCACTCAGCAACCCCGACTACCTTCAAAAAAAAAAAAGGAAAGAGTTTTGCAATTGAAAAGATTTTGAAGACACTCCCAGAATCCAGTGGCAGCGTCAGCATCTGAGTGGGAACTTGAGGAACTCAGGAACCCATACTACACCCTCCTCCTTCAGGAACCAGAGAGCTTCCTGTATAGCAACTCATTTACCATGCAGATGACCACGTACACCTGCAGCTCAGGTGCCCACGGCTGATGAGTCAGTGTCCAAGTTTCCAGGGCGGGGTGGGGGGTGGGGGGAGGGACCTAATTAGCTCTCTTCAGGGTCGTTGCAGCCTGGTTGCTGCAGAGTCCATCAAAGCTGTTGGGCAGGTGTCCAATCTAGTGGAGTCATCTGAGGCTCAGAATTGGGCAGTCAGGGTCATCTGTGTAAGGATTTCCAAGGCGGGAAATGACCGACACATGAAATGAGTTGTTCTTGTGAAGGGAATTGCCAGATTCAAACAGCATCCTATCATACACCAGACAAAAAGCTATTCTGAGGCCAGGTACAGTGGCGCATGCCTTTAAACGCAGCCTAGGAAGAAGCGCAAGGTTGAGGCTAGGAATCGCTTGAGTCAGTGGGTTCAAGACCTGCCCGGGGCAACATAGCAAGACCTAGTATCAAAAAAAATAGCTGGGTGTGGTGGTGCTGGGAGATCTGAGGCTGAGGCTGGGGATCACTTCAGTCAGGGGTACCCTGGGCAACGAGAGTCTGCGGTTCCCCAGGCAATAAAGCAAGATCTAGTCTCAAAAAATAAAATAATAAAATAAAATAATTTTTAAAAAACAATTCTGAAGTAGGTGTGCACACAACCCATTTGTCTGGAGGGTATCTCAGCAGCTCCTGTGTCAGTCTCTCCAGAATATTTACTAGATCTCAGACTACAAGTTCAATGTCTGCTGGTATTTCTCTGGCCCTACCAGTTGGGTCAGCTGGGGAAAATGAGTCTCTATCCATTCATATTTAATAATTTCTTCAATTAGCATGAGGCCATTGGATTATATTCATTATGTTTCATCAAGCCAAGAACTATGAAACTCATGAGACAATTATTAAGTAGACCATTTGCAAGTGAAATTAAGATCTGCCCCAATTTAGTCACAAATTAGAGGCTGCAGATTAAAGACACCAAACAACCAGAGTCTGGCTTATTTTACATGAAAAACAAAACAAAGCATCAGATAAAAACTAAACCAATAACAAGTTCTAGAAATATGACTGTAGAATTGTGGCTATAAGGACTGGGGGAGGGTGGGAGGTGGAAAGCAAAGTGTGGGGGCATCTCGTGGTAGAGGATCATATGGTGCCCAGGTGGTGTAGCCACATAGGTGTGGAGGAATAGGATTTCATACCTCTGATCATATACAGTATTATAAACCAATATTACCTCAATAAAAACCATTTTTTAAAGGTAGGGCATTCAAGATACTCCAAATTGGCTACCCTTTCATACACAGACATAGTCTACTCACTACTGCCCATCACTTCCCAAGTGTCAGGCACTGTGAATTGGGGTCACTTTGTTATTTGCTTTTTCTGAAAAGTAAAACAAGATTAAAACAATAATGAGGAGGAATATGGGAACATTTTTTCATCTCAAAAATAAAGTCTTTTCCCGCCTTATACACCCCCTACACATACATGGCTTCATACCATCAAAAATCCTTGAGGCGTTCACTCCAGATGCTATCGGTGACCCATCCCTATCAGCTATGAGGTGACTGATGGCTCTGTTTTTTTTTTTTACTTCAACCAGATGCACTGGAAAGGCAGGAGCTAAAATTTGATTGAAATATAGAATAGGCATCCGAAACGGGGGGATGATGACATGGGAGTAGGAAATGTTCAGTTCACACTCTTACTCTGCCTGGTGTTCCTGTTAGCACATTCCTGGATTCATTCCCATTATCTGAGGCTCTCAAAGGAAACCTTTCTCAGGTTGCTGAGCTACTTAAACAGTCTGGGCGAGACATCAAAACTTATGCTGATATGTCATATTCCTTCTTTACCCTGTAAATCAGGATATTAGTCACTAAAGACCAAAAATGATGTGTATCTTCAACACGTGAGCTGTCTCTAGAGCTAACTTTGTACCTTTGGGGATTTATATTACATCATTTTTAAAACTAATTAAGCATACTAATTATGCTACTGGTTTAATTTTACATTAAGAAAGCTCAATTTTAACAACCTATTTAACAACCTATGTACAACAATATAAATTAAAATGTGTGGACTTTTTGAAAAGTACATTTTATCTAGGGAAATAATACATGTTTGGAAACCCAAGTGCTCCACAACAGATGACTGGATAAAGAAGACATGGTAGTTATATGCATTGGGTTGCTCAGACCAGGAAAGTGAAATCTTGCTGTTTGTGATATGGATGGACCTTAAGGGGATTATGACAAGTGAAATATTTCAGAAGGAGAAAAATAAATACCACACGATATATCTTATTTATGGAAATAAAGCAAAGCAAGTGAACAAACAAAATCAAAATTAAAACAAATCCTCAGGCTTTACCAAAATGGTAGAGGATGATGTGGTTACCAAAATGGGGGTTACCAGCAGAGAAGGGAGGGAGGAGTAGGTAGAAAGAGTCCACTGGTTGGTGACAGGTGGTGACTGGCCATTTGGTGGTGAATGGGGTGTGATGTGGCAAGTGGACATTGGTGGTGAGTGGGGTCTGATATATATAATTGCAACCTATACAGTGTTGTAAACTAGTGCTACTAAATAAAACACTCAAATGGAAAGACTATACCCATTGGAAAAAAATGATACATTTGTATTGGGTAAACAACCTGACCAGAAATAGGGTCATTGCAAAGGTAATTAGCTAAGATGAGCTCATACTGGGGTAGGGTGAGTCTGTTCTCCAATGACTTGTGACCTCAGAGGAAAATAAAAATGGGACAGAGGAGAACGTTGTCTGAAGACTGGGGCTCACAGGGAGAAGACAGCCAGAGATTGGGTTGTGGTGCCACAAGCTAAGAAACACCCAAAACAGTTTGCAGACACGCGTGGCTAGGAAGGATAATCTCCTAGAATCCTCAGAGAGGGGACTCCCTTGTCTGAACTTTGATTTCAGAGACCCGAGAGAGAATAAATAAATGTCTGTTTAAAGTCTCCCAGTTTTCAGTCCTTTGGTATAATAGCCTCAGCCTTCTTTCTCATGCGTAAAATTCTTTAATGGAATAGTGTCTGTTTCTAGGTTCTACCAATCTATGCCTATTATATGCCAGTATAATGCTATTTTTTAAGTTTTTAAAATGTATTTGAATAGTATATACTTTCCCCTCACTATGTACTTTTGCTGAATTTTCGTAGCAGTCTCACATATTCTTCAGCACCTTATTTTTAGAATAAACGTGTCAAATACCATTCCCTCCAAACTCAGTAATTTCCATAGATACAATGATTCATCATCTACAACAGCAAAATTCACAACATGTTTACGGTAGATAACAAACTCTATAGCTCATTTAAATTATTATTTCAGTCTCTAAACTGATGTGCATTTACCAGCCAATTTATTCCAGAAAATTGGGAGAGCAGGTTTTTAAAACAATTACAGATTTTAAACCACAATAAAAAAAAAAATATCTTGCCTATAGTTGAAGGAAACTGGATTTTTAAATAATTTTATTATTATTGTCAATATTATCATTATTATAGTTAATAAGTCATGTCACTCGGATTTCCACACCATTTAAAGTGTTTAGACATGGTAGGCTGGGCATGGTGGTGCATGCCTGTAGGTGGCAGCCTAGGAAGTCACGGCCGGGACCAGGGATCGTGGTTTGTGTCTCACTGGGGGCACATAGTGAGACATAGTCCCAAAAAATAGCTGGGTGTGGTGGTGCATGCCTGTAATCCCAGCTACCTGGAAAGCTGAAGCTGGGGATTGCTTGAGTCTGTGGTACCCCGAGCAACGTGAGCCTGCGGTTCCACTGGCAAAAATAGCAAGACCTAGTCTCTAAATAAATAAATAAACAAACAAACAAACAAATAAATAAATAAAACAAAGTGTTTAGACATGCTTTCAACTCCACACTTAGGGGTGAGAGAACTGGTCTCATCACAAGGTTAGAAATTCTGTGCAATCATTTATTTCAAATAAATGGTATAGCAGATATTCTGTCTTTAGCACTTTTCCACATTCACCACCCACTCCAGTTCAAAGCTCCAGTTCCAGTCTTAAATGTTTTCAAAAATCCTTACCTGCCTTTCCCAAAGTCTCACCCCTCCCAGTATTATAGGTGCTTGAACTTCACCAAATCCTCTGAGGCCGCCACTTTATACCCTTGAAGTCACCTAGGTTAGAATTTCTTCTCCCTGTTGAACTTGCCATGTTTGGCCCATGGTTCACCTTGCTCTTTCCATGTATTACACAACAGTTATCTTTTCTCTGTGCTTCGGGTCAGAACTATGATTATTAAGTCATATTCATTTGTGCAATATCACCTATTACATCATATCTGCAAATATTGTTATAAATCAGATTGGCTAATTCTAGCCACTCCTCCTAAATCTGTTCTAGAATTGCCTATTCTAGAAGCAAATGATAAGAACTGACCTCACCTAAGACATATTGTTAAGGGCCACACCCAGCATTGCAAGATGTCTGATGTAGGCCAGGGCTGCTCCCACAGCTGTGTCTCTGCACACGAGACATCCAGACACCAGCACCAGTAGGGTTTTCTCATGTGCTTCCAAGAAAACTCTCTCGGTGTGATGAACTTGGTGCTGGGCAAAGAGTTGGAGAGATTGGGTTCCTATTTTACTTTGTTCCAAACTCTCACTTCTTAGGGCCCCAGTATCTTCATTTGTAGAGCTTTTTGTTTGTTTGCTTGCCTGCTTGCTTGCTTGCTTGCTTTTGACCTAGATTGCTAGAGGTTTGGACCTTTGACTTTGTCATGTTTTGTTTTGTTTTATTTTTATTTATTTATTTATTTTTGAGACTAGGTCTCACTATTTTGCCTGAGGAACCGCAGACTCACATTGCCCAGGGTACTACAAACAAAAGCCTCAGCTTCCCAGGTAGCTAGGATTACAGGCACACACCTGTAATTTTCAAAAATTACAAATTCAAAAATTTTCAAAAATTAAAATAGCTGGGTGTGTTTTTACACCCAGCTATTTTTTGAGATTAGGTCTCGCTATGTTGCTCCGGGCAGGTCTCAAGCCCGCGGACTCAAGCGATTCCCAGTCTCAACCTCACTCCGTAGGCTGCGATTAAAGTCACACGCCACCATGCCTGGCCTTGCTTTGTTTTAATTGCAGCAGCAGCAAAGACTTTAAATTAGGGTGGAAAGAGGGAAAAAATAGCTAACAAGGACTTGCCCTGTGGGAAGCCAAGAGAATGGGCCAGAAGCTGGCCACCTGACCACCAACCTCTCCTGCAGACCCTGAAGCACCTCAGTACCTTGAACCCCTGAGTAGTTCCTGAGACTGTTGTGTGAAACTGGGTCGGGGTTTCCTTAGCTGCAGGCATCTGCATACTAACTTATGATCTTTGCCAGAATCTGCATCCTGTGTGTGTGTGCTATTGATGCATTCATTCACTCAACAGGGATGTTGAGGCCCATTCTGTGCTGTGGCTTCAACAAAAACACAGTTCTCTTCCTGGGGGTGAAGAGCAGGGTATAGCAATGGCACACAGCACAGCCACATCTCAGGGTACTAGAGGAGCCAGACCTGAGTTTCAGGCAGCTCTGAGTTTGTCTGAATGTCGATAGGTCTACCTTATAATTGGGTGAATTTGGGCAAGGTAGGCAAGTTTTCTTTGCTTCAAATCAGTACAATGGAATTGCATTTAGGGCAACTGTGGCAATGCAGTGAGGAACCTCATACAAAAGCACTTGCTTTGTACAAGAGCAGGCAAACAGCACTTAGTAATAGCTGCTATTTTTCTAATGTGCTTAGCTTTTTCACTTAAGGCACTTCTAGCCTCACTCTAATCTACCAGCTATATGTTTCCAGCACACTTGATGATAAACACAGCAATTCCTTTTGAAAAGTTTCTTTACACCTAAAGTTATTTCAGTACCACATGACATATGTCATGTCTGGAACACATTGGAGAACCATCACCTTCTTCTTTTCTTCTAGCCTGACCACCAGCCTGGTTGAATGCAGTGGAAGGACTTCAGTTCCTCTTGTCGTCTGCTGTCAGTCCCTACCATCTCCAGAAAAGTCATTAAGTGCACAACTGTTGCAGTGTTCTGTCTACAGAAATGGCCTGCACCCATTTCTTCATCATCCAGATGATGACCAGAGCCACACAAGATGTGATGAAACCACAGGCCCAGGCCATACAGGGACCTCAATAAAGACAACCAACCAATACAGGAAACGGTGATTGAACATTCATGTCATCTGCTGCTTAGAAGGGTTTTCCAGAGAAAATCAATGCTGAAGTCCTGGGAAGTTGGCACTGGGAGCACCATGTTCAGACCTCAAGCTCACCTGTTGTCCCAGGAGCATGCTCCCGCCCCAAGGGCCCAGGGAGCTTCTGGGAGAGACTTAGGATGCTGCTTTCTCCTCCCTCCAGTTCCCAGGATACAAGTCTTAAGACTCCGGAAGGGCACCAGGAAGCTTGCTAGTCTCCTGCTAAGCCACAGCACAGACACAGCCTTTTTTTTTTATATGTAAATTTCACATCTTTGCAATCCCAGGGGACACAGCCTTTTTTAAGAATCAGAATTTACCAAGCCCCAACCCTTGCAACCACACATAACTGTCTATAACCAGGAAATCCTGCCATTTGCTGAATGACTCCAGAGACGACCACACAGAGGTGGAAAACCTTAGACGTGAAAGCAAAGATACTCCAGCAAGTGGGTTATGGCCAGCATCCATGCATTGTAGGAATTCTCTTTACACATATCCATATGTAGGTTGAAACCTACAGGGACCACCCCACCCCCACCCCCAGGTACTTACACCTCAGACTGCTGAGGTCTGAGTCAATTGGCTATAGTCAATGAACTGTGATCTGGCCCCAGTTCTGTGACATTAGTTGTCACAGACCAGTTGTGTGATACTAGGCAAGTGTCACCTTCCAGCTTTATTTTCACCTTTTGGAAAATAAGAGCACTGGATGGGATTTCTAAGCTGTCACTCCACTAATAATAGTGAGCATTAATCCAATCTGATGCCAACCATGTCTCTTCTCCATGACAGTCCTTCCAATATTCAACTGCAGCTTTCACGTCATCGTTTCCCAGCAAACGTTCCCCTTTCCTCGCACACATCCCTGTCCCTGTAGCGCCTGGTTTCCAGATCCCTCTCTGCTCTGGTCACCCTCCTCTGGATAGGAGCCAGCTCATCAGTGTGGTTCAGATAAGGGGCACAGCAGAGGCTGCCTCGGACCTCTTCCAGAGCACCTGCTCATTGCCAGAACCAAGACTGTCTGCCTCAATTAGAACATCTGGTCACCTTCCCTTGTTCCCCTAATTCTATTGCAAAACCACTGGCTTCACAGATACAGAGGATTCGATTTAAAAGACAGGCCGTTAGGAAAAATCAAAAAAGGTACCCACAAGTGCATAACCTCCTATTTTCCAAACGGTTCATTTAAGAAAAGAGAAACATTACAAAAAATCCTTGTAGTAAGTAATGGGAAACACCTCCATAAAAGAGCTTGTTTAAGAAAGGACCAGTGAGGAGAAAACCATTAATTCCACTGTTAGGGAAAAACCACCCACTAGGCTAGATGAACATAGCTAAGAAGATACTGCTGCCATCTAGTGGTGGAAGTTGTACTACATGTCTGCCCATCAACAAGAGTTGGTGCCCAGTGACAGTAAAATACAGACTGGTTGGTTTTCATTGTAGGACACCTGAGACAGAAAATCAATAGAAATAGCTACTTAACTAGAACTTCCCCCAAGAGTTACCCCCTTTCTTCAGTCTCCTACTCACCTTCTTTCTAGCCCTTTTCAGGAATCAGGTGAGTTTTGACAAGACCTAATAGCAAGATGTCCACCCACCCTTAGGAGAAGAGGCGTGGCTGTATCTGCTCTGTGGTGGCAGATATGGCAGTAACTGCTCTGTGGTGGCAGATATGGCAGTAAGTGCTCACTGCTTTCTCTCACGGAAAGTAGGGCAATATATGAACCAGAAGGCTGGGCACGGTGGCTCGTGCCTGTAAGCTTCAGCCTATGAAGCGGCCGGGGCTAGGGATCACAGTTCGAGTCCCACCTGGGGCCCGTAGTGAGACCTAGTTCCAAAAAAAAAAAGCTGGGTGTGGTGGCGTGTGCCTGTAATCCCAGCTACCTGGGAAGCTGAGGCTGGGGATTGCTTGAGTCTGTGGTACCCCAGGCAACGTGAGCCGGAGGTTCCACGGGCAAAAATAGCGAGACCTAGTCTCAAAAAAGTATATATATATATCTAAACCAGAGACTTTCCCTCATGCTCAATGCCTTGCTCCTGCCTGAAAGGGGAGGAAGCAATGGCGCATTTCTCGCTCACCATTCACCTTCCTTCCAGCTACGTTAACTCCCTAATCTGCTGCCTCACAGAACACAGAGTCTGCTAAGTATAGCAAGGAATCCCTGAGGTATGATTTCTATCTCTGAGGAGAAGGGGGGCTGTCTCCCTGCTTAGTACTGGGTGGTATGGCTGGTATTATGCATGATGTCTACCCGGAGCTCTGCCTGGAGGACTCCTGGCATGCATGACCACAGATTCCTATGAGTGTTTCTTCCACACTCCAAGCTCCACTTGTATGTCTCTGTGAGGGTCAGTGATGCAGCTTCTGAATCAGAAATGTGTCCCCTTTCCTTTCAAATGTCCTTCTGCAGGGTGATGGTTGTGAGGTGCAGAGAGCAAGGGTGACTGCATAGCGGTCTACTGATAATTCTCCAGCCTGATAAGAGGAAATTTGTCAAGCTTAAAATAACTTATTTTCCCCATCACTAGTTCACGGGTTTTATAAACTAAAAAAAGTGCAAAAAGGAAGGAGGTAGTAAATTAATGAGTAATAGGAGAGTGTGATATTTAGCTTATTTACAGCACAAACTGCAATTTACCTAAGGACCCTTGCAGCTACAAAAAGAACCGTGGTGAACTTAGAGGCAAGACTAAAAAGAAGAAATGAGGAGGTATGGAAACATAAACAAAATGGAAGATACCAAATATTTTCTGCATGGCCTGCAGCGCAGCTAGACCCCCCTGCACATCATAAGTCTGAAACAAAGAATTTGCAAACCAACCAGCTACCAAGTGGAGATGCTTGACCACCTCTAAGGTGAAGGGAGGTCATTCATGGGGTGGGCAGAGGTCCCTTGCATGAGAGCTTTTCTTTGGTCACTCCAGTGCCGTGGGGCACAACAGATATATGAAATACATAGAAAAATATCTGGAAAGGTCCATGCTGAACACTGCCAGTGGCTACCTCTGGAATGTACCAGAGGTGGGAGGTAGGGCTAGAGAGAGGTGATGATGGGAATATTCACCTGGATTATAATTTTTTGAAAGAATATATTTATTTATAACATGTATGACTTTAAAAACACATAAAGACATATTTACACAAATGCAGTAGAAGGAGCATGAGCATCCATGGCACTACTGGGTTATGGTATCAGCTCCACGTGCACCTCTCTAGCATGGAGCTTTGTGATACCCTGAGCCTCTAAGTCCTCCTCTGTAAAATGAGTGATAACACCTAACTCACAGAGTTGCTATGTTGCAACTAATAGGAAGTACATAAAATCCAGCTGGTCCTCTACATTTAAGAGAGATCCTGGCTCACAAAGATGGTGAAAAAGAGAAGATAAGAGACCTTTCAGAAACACGACAAAATGCTTTGCTAACGAAACTGAAGCATAAGACCTAAAGCCCCTTCCCTGTGCCCCTTCAGCACCTCTATTCCTTTGTCAGCTTTTCTCTGTTTGATCCACAGCATGGTGCTATATGTGAGAAGCCTGAGGAAAAGCGAAAAAAAGAATGGAACAGGATTGAATTCAGGACAAAATAAAATTCATAGTATTTTTTTAAACATTATTTCACAATTCCCCTGTTTCTGGAAATGAGTAGGTACCCCTGAGGAAGAAGAAGAGATACGCTAATGATAATATGTCTCCTCATCAGAGTCTTCCTCCATCACTCCCTCTAAACATTCTCACTGGAGGCAGACTCACCTCAAAAGAAGTGATTCTTTGCTTCTTGGGGAACCAAAAAAAAAATTATGTATAAAGCACAGATGATGTATACTAGATATACATCTTAGAAAATTTTGTGGTCTTAAAATTTCATGGAGGACATTAGGGGGAAAAATCCTTCTTAAGTTTCTGGGGTAGGGATGACCATAAAAGAAAAGAAAAAGCCTGCTTAACTTTGGGGTCAGGGATTCTGAATTACCTTCACTGCAGGATCTCCACACTGAGGAGAATGCACCTAAAGTAATAGAAGCCATACACTGAAAGGATGAAGGAGAGAGTGACCTGCATTCACATATTCTTTTTGGGTCACAAACAAGGAAAAGCATTCAATGCGCTTAAAACAATAAACCTCACTGACAGATTCCACTGGAACTTTAGCAGCTGGTAATGAGATGTTAAGGCAGATCTCAGTTCTGGTCTCAAGATGGAGAACATTTTCTGGAGTTTCCTCAGAACCTCCAATTGCCCTCTCCTCTCTGCTCATGTGCCTGACTGGAGTCACTTGACTTTTTTCAGCACCAATCACAGGCTAGGAGGAAAGGGGTCCCCTCCACTCAGGACCTGGCAGGACCAGCTGAGACACAGAAGCTCTGCATGATGGGGTGGAGAAACAGCAGGAACCCAGACATCATCGGAGTTCAGAGAGGAAGGAAGAAGAAATGGTCGGACCCTGGTCAGACGAAGCATGGAGTTCACTTAATTACTGACTCAGATGTTCCTGAGCTGTTTCATTAAGAGAAACAGTCTTCCACCCATGATTCCCTCCCTCTTTCCCTCCACACACACCTTTTACTAGATCTTCACAACCAAAACCTTTCTAAATTGTCTTGATTACATATATTTTGGCTACCTATTTTATGTAGACCTGTGAAATATAGTTGTATCTTTTCGTGCTGTATGCACATTTTACAATTTGTTGTGGTCATTCGGTTGGGAAATGTAAGATATAGTTGTCTTAGGATTTTTCTGAGGGCCAGAATATGGTATCTGAATAGGAACGTGGATCTGAGAACCTAGAAATCAAGATGGTAGCCTTAGTTGTTCTGAGTTCAGTAGATGACAATGAGCAAGTCCTCCTCCCTCCAAGCTTTGATTTTCTTACTTAAAATAAAGAAAAGATTACCCTGCCATCCCTCAGATTCTGTGTCTTGGATCAGACTTCCACTACATTATAGATTAGAGAGATTTATGGGGTTTTCTTCATATTGTTGCCTTTTACTAAATATTTTGGATCCCGTTTATAATTCTTCTGTTACTTTAAACAGCAGCAAGCTCTCAATTACAATGATTTTTTGATAGGAAAATGTAATTCATTTAACTGTAAACCATGTCAGTTCATGGTTTTCAAGAGGAAACTTTTGTACCAACAAAAGAAGTGTGTTGGATATAGTCTTAAAAATCAGGCCATCCTCTGATGGATGCAGGATAAATGCAAGAATGGATAGACAAACAGATAATAAATGTTCTTGCTTTCTAATATTGGGTATAATTCACAGGTGATACGGGAGATTACGTGACAGGTGCATGTCTCTCGGTAGTTAAGGACGCTGGATATGGTCCATACACTAATCATAGGGCTATGGACGGGTCTGTAGCTTGTGTTCACATTCACTCTATTTGCCAACATCCCAAAGGACTTACTACCATTTCCATTAGACCCTCTGCTTTCTTTCTATTAATACATCTAACTGGATGTTACCCTTGCTGAAGAAGACTATGTTGAGATCTAAGATGGCAAGGATAATCTCTGATGATAGCTACATTTTCCTTCTCCCTTTTGTCTATGGATTATGAACTTATAAATTAGTTGTTAAAGAGTCAGATTGTTTTCTTTATATATAATCTCTGATGTAAAAATTAAAATATAAAAATAAGTGCAAACACTACACAATTTGAACCACTTCCAAAATCAGTTAAAAATTTAGGTTATTAAGAGCAATGGCAAGGTTCCATTGTGTCTAAAAGGACATTTTAATCCACAAGGACATTTTTGAAAGCACTTTTCCATTTTGGCCTAATAAATCCATACAATCAAATAGCTGTTATTTTTATTATGTAAGTGTCCCTAGCTGGTGCATAAAGCCCCCTTGACAAAAGCAAATACTAATATCCAGGCTCAGAAACACCAGGGCATATGCTTCCTATGTTCCCCATTCAGTTGAAGACCCACTGTCAACACTCACGTGGATTGTTGCTTTAGTAGCCACTTCCTGCAGCTGCCATCTGGCTGATTAGAAGGGGTAAGGCCTAGGGTGACAAGTCCTCAGGGCATTCCTCCAACCCTTTGGAAAGCAGAAGGAAATGCTTGAGACTCTAATTAGACACCCAGGAACCACTAATAAATAGTTCAAACAGCCTTAGAGAGAAGAGGGGATGGGTCTGCAAGCTGATCCCTTCCCATGCTATCTTCTACACTCTCTTTGTGCCCCCTGTTTCACTTCAGAAAGCTCTCTGTGCCTTTTCGTTGTTGTTTTCATTACAAATCTAAGTGTTTAACCAGGGTTCATGTTGGGAAATGGAAAATTTCCACTCTGCATCAACCTATGACCTATGTAGCCACGTATCTGTGCATGGCCATGATTACCAGGTATGGCATCCAGTTGTGGGAACTCAAGACATAAATAAAATATGGCCCTGAAAGTGCTAAAAATAGTTGACTCACACTCACTCCTACCCTTTCCCTACTTGTACCCCCACCTCATGTTGCTGGTCTGTCTGTTCTTCCATTGGTTTGATTATAATTTTTGATCTATCCCATCCACAGAGTGCAGCCTTTGAGCTCAGACTGGGTTGGAATCCCAGTTCCACCTTTTCTTAGAATTTGACTTGGACAGCTACTTAGTAATACCTCTGGCCCTTATCCTTATCCACTCAGTAGGCAGAAATGATCACTTCTGTTTTGTAGAGGTGATGAGATATTCAGTGAATAGGCTGTGCTAGCGGTCACAACTGACACATCATTGTCTCTTGTGTCATCAACCATGACATTGTTTTATATGTCTTCTCCATAAAAAATCATAACTGAGACCAGAAGGCAGCATTGAGATAGTCAGAAACACATACAATGTTAGAAGGAGCTGAAACACATCAATTAGAATTCTGACTCTGTATATTATTTTCACCCCCTGTGTTAGGCTAAAAAATACTCAAGAGTATGAAAATATTTCTTAGGCATTTGGGGACATCCCAAAGTCTATTTATAAAGAGTCCATTCATGCTTTCTTTAAAAATGGAATTACTATCTGTCACTGTTCTCTGTGATTGTAAGAGTAAGACATGCTAATTATAAAAAATTTGGAAATTGCAGCAAAGTAAAGCAAGGCAGAACCAATTCATTCAGTAATCCCAACTGAAATAAACACTGGAAACATTTTCATGTACATCCCTCCATGTACTTTATGCACATATATTTAATAAAATGGTAAAGATAAAGTCAACAGTTATTGAAAACTTAATGTGTCAGGTACTATTCTTAATGTAATACATATATATTCATAACTATGTTGTGAGATAAGCTACCAATGGTACCCCATATTTAGCTGAGGAAACCAAGCACAGAGATGGTAAATAACTTAGTGAAAGTCACACAGCCTTTAAGCAATGGACCTAGAAAGGGACGGAGCTGTGATTCAAAGTCATACTGTCTGACCTTTGAATCCAGACAAATACTAAACCACTACATAATACTTTCCCAAACAACACATGCTTTTTTCACTTAAAAGTAAAATTCTTCCCAGGTTATTTATATAAATCTATGATTCCAT
Organism: Uropsilus gracilis; assembly: GCA_004024945.1. Lineage (NCBI taxonomy): Eukaryota > Metazoa > Chordata > Mammalia > Eulipotyphla > Talpidae > Uropsilus > Uropsilus gracilis. Next base: position 98,285 of record PVHY01000869.1, on the reverse strand, counting down.
CATTTAATGATCCCAGTCATATTCTACCACATGTCACATATTCTACCACATCCCACATAGGTCATATTCTACTACGTACCACATATGTAGTCATATACATATACTTCATTAATTAATGCATAATAGTATTTATTATTGTTCACCTTATAAATATATATATTTATATATCTAACTGTTCCCCTTTTATTGAACATTAGGGCCATTTCCAATTTCTTGACTTTGGAAAAAAATGTCACTATCATCTTTATAAACATAGATTTGTCCATATCTAGTGATTTTCTCAGAGTAAATATCTCTAAATAAAATACAAAATCAAAGAGTATCAACTTTTTAATACTTTTAGCCACTGACACTAAACTGCCTCCTGGAGTGTGTGGAAGATCTGTTTCTCACCCACTTTTCCAGCATTGATAAAATTTTTGTCAGGCTGAGAAGTAAAAATATCATTACTTTTCAAATTTCTATTTCTTTGTTAGCAGCTGAACATATCTTTATTATTTCATGACCATGTAGCTTTCTTTCAAGAATTTCCTGGTTTTTTTCCTAATGGAATTTAAAATTTTGTCTTATTGATTATAATTTTATTTGGTTATTAACCTTTTTTGTCTGATAGTAAATGTTGAAATATTGTTCTTAATATTTAATGAACATAGCAGAAAATAATTTTTCCCAGTAAAACTTAGGCATCTATGCATAGATGACCTTCTCAATTCCAAATTTATAAATATATTCACTTCTATTTTATTCTAGTCCTTTTAGGAATGTGATTTTTTATTTCAGCCTTATTAAGTATAAATATAAAATTGCAAGATATTTAAAGTGTCCATTGTGGTGATTTGATAGACTTATATATTGTGAAAGGATTTCTCCCATCTAATTTATCAACACAGCCATCACCTCGGAAGGCAATTTTAAAAACTAAGATTTATATGCAACCACCACAGATGTGGATAAGAATGACTGATAGCAAAAAAAAGACATTGCTTTACTACCTATAAAAAAAAAAAAAAAAAAAAAAAGCTAAGCCGGAGACCCTGCTTTTATAATAACAGGAAAGAGGAAAATTAAAATAGCCAGCCTGTCTGTGATGTCAGCTGGAGTACAGCTACAGCCACCAGGTTCTTGGTGGGGTTTTTGTTGGTGCTAGCAGTTACACAGACACCAGGTGAGATGGGGGATGGGGAAAGGGGAAGGTAGAGGAAGAGGGAGAGGGAGGGCAGGGGCAGGCAAGTCAGCCTCTCAATCCCTCAGGACTCTTCCCGCTCTTTCTCTGGGTTCTTTTTCTCTGACTCCTCCTGTGCTTTCTTTCTCAAGCTCTCGATGTGTTCAAGCTCTCGATGTGCTCCCCTTTACCCCAGGGTGAGGCCACCCTTTTTTGGCTCCTCCCACTCTCAGGGGAGCCTACTCACACATGCGCACATCCACTGGGTTCAGACGTAGTCACATGGAGGGGCCATCACCACAGGTGCTGGTCATAGAGGCCAATGGCAGAAGGGCCAAAAGCCTGACCCGTCCACGTAGCCTACAACCAGCCTGACTGAAATGGCTTCAAGATGAGAAGTGGGAAGCTCAGCATCACTGCGAGAGGGCCTAGAATCACCTCAAACTGCAACCACCTGGCCCCAGAGCCTGAGCTCTATCTAGTACATCCTGTAACTTCCCAGAAAAACTCCGTCCACTTCTCCTAGCCCCTACCCCCAGGATGCTTGCCCTCTCTCGGTCTTGTTTTCTGCTGGGCTTTTACATCAACATGATTTCCTCCTGCCCCTTCCTCTGGCCAAAGAACCTTTGCCTTCTCCTGCGGATGGCAACCATGTGGAAGAGCACACTCCTGGCTGGAGTTCTTCAGTAGTCCACATTACTGGTCCTACTTGGGGCTATTTGATGAGCACTGAACTTTGGCAAGGCCCTGACTTGCAGCCAGCAACTTTGTTTGCTAGGTCTGCTGCAAAATGAAAGCGCCCACTTAGAAGGAAAACAAAGAAACGGACAAGAAAAAGTTTAAATTGTCAACAGAACCGAAGCATAGAGCAAGGGGTGGGGCGGGAGATAAAATCGGGAGAGGGATGGACTCAAGAGATTAAGATGGTTCACCGATGATAAAGTGATGGGAAAACCTGGGGTAGACAATGATGTAATGTATGTGTATATATGTGTGTGTGTGTGTGCAATCAAAAAAAATTTAATTAGAACAAAACTGTTACTCTTTTGTCCAGTTTGTCTCTTGCCCTTTGGTGGTGTTTTTTATTTGCTATTTAATGACGCACGCCCATGAGCACGGGGACACTTGGAGGGCCAGAGCAGAACGTCTAAGGTGCTGGGGGGACACAGCTCCCCCATTCCATGCCCTAAACTGAGCACAGGGCATGCCCTTGCGGCTCCCAGGCTTGGACCCAGAGTGGGGTATGGGGCAAGGGGACCACTGGCAGCCTGGAGCCCAAGGAGGGGCAGAGGCCACTGTAGGTCCCAAGTCGCCAGTCCACACTCCTCTGTCCCTTTGGACTCCACTTGAAAGTGATGCATTCAGAATTGCGAAGACTGTGACAGCAGAAATTGGGGATTCGGGGGCCAGGGAGGAGGCTTCTGGGCAGCATCCCTAGTGTGAGGACTCTAGTATCCCTGTCTGGCTCCTGGCCTGACCCAGGCTTCTCCACCTCGATTGGAGATCTGCCTTCCTCCCTGAGCCCCGGGCTGCATGCACGGTGCCACATTTATCTTATTTCCTCCTCCTCTCCACCACCTCGCCACCACTAAGCTGGTTGAGATAAACAAAAGCAGCCACAAGGAAAGACAAGATGCCCTTCTGGTAAGATCAGTGAGAACACCAGAAGTGCATTCCACTTAATTACCAGGAGAAATTCTCTAGGACTGCTTTCCATACTATTCCTGGAACCAATTAGCCAGAACCTTTCATTTAGATGCAACTTGAAGATGCAAAACAAATAACTATGGTACTGTATGTTAACAGCTTAAACACTCCATTTGTTTAGCTTAAACAGATGAATAGCTTTCCAGAAATACACAGAAGACCACTTTTGGCCCGATGAATGCATAACAATGACAGCTGCAAAGTCACAAAGGAAGTACCATTTAGGTGGCATTTGCTAATGGGTTGTATTTGGGGAGAGAGAAAAATAAGTTGTTAAAATAATGTGAAGCCAAAGCCAAAATAGAAACCTTCTCCCTCTCTGCTTTATTTTATGAATTAATAGCTAGATAATCAGTTTGGAATAGGACCAAGTTGAGAGGATCCCAGCATCTAACAACTGAAAACTGTCTCTGAGTAGATTGAGTTCTCGCTTAAATAGAAAACATATTCATAGCATATTTTAATAGTTGTTTGAATGGAACATTTGCTTCTTCTTTCATAAAGCTATATGCTAATGAGATAAATACACATGCTTCAGAGACATATTATTATAAATTATTGTCAAAATTTCACAAATAGACAGGTGACTTTTGCAATTCCAGTGAACACAGTTAAAAGCAATATGAAAAATATGAAACTGGTTTGTCAATATGTCCTTCAATTTTAAAATTGGAGTTGAAAAATAAGTGAACAAAAGTGTTTGGTCAACTGAATTCAAAGTTGTTAAATTTATTTGATTGTTTTGTTTCATCTGTTCATTCAAAGATGTTTCTTAAATGTTAACTTAATGCTTTTACACCTGTAGAGTCCAATCTTAATGTGATTGTGGATTATGTTGACAATAGTATAAATACCTGATAGCTTCTGAATTTATATGCATCTCTGAATTTAGATAGGACTATGTAATAGTGGATAACTTCTGAGCAGACAAATGGACTGATTCAGAATGAATTTGAAATGCTCTTATATATTACACATAAGATAAAACTTGCACACAAAATAAAGAGTCTTATCAGTTTTGAAAGCTCAGAGAGGTAATATACTCTGTTTGAAAGATACCTGACCATGTTATTCCAGCTCTTAGGACATTTGAATTTAATTTGAGAAGAGTAAGCAAGATCTGCTGTTAAAACAGAGCTCATGTCAGACCAGGGACACAGAATGAGCACTCCAGGTCTCTATCTTTAGCCCTCACTTCTTCCAAATTGTACCCTTTCTATCTTCTAATCCTCACCTGTTTTATAAACTTCCCTTTGTAGTCTTAGCCTTCATTTCTTACTTGATTGAACCAGGAATAAAAATCAGTCCATCCAACACACACAACAAAAACACTATTTTCTAAAGCATTGGCTTGTGAGAGTGAGTCAATGCTCAATTTATAACACAAACGAGGAGCCAGTCATGGTCAAAATCTGAATTAACTCTTCTTGTGCCATTCAATTCTTCCTTATATCCCTATGTAACTGGTCTAACCCCACTCCCATCCTCGTCAATCCCATCTCTCAAAAGAATGCTCATCACACTCTCATCAATGTCCAGTTTGCCCCATTGTCATGGTCTTCAAAAAGGGCCCAGGAAGTATTAAGAGAATGAGTGTCCAGACCCTCTGCATCTACTTTGAGGTTTTACCAAAAACATTCTACCTGAAAAAGAATGTGTGGTCCAGGTGTCATAGCTTTCTACTCCCATCTCCTTTTTCTCAGGCATCTCTGCCAAAGAAATTTTAAGACACACCCTTCACCTATCAGGACTTACTACTCTAACCAGGTAATTGGGGGTGCAGAAGGAAATGATTATAACAGGGTCATCCTTAGGAAAAGAGACTTCAGATTCCCTGCCCCACCCAAGAAAAGGTGGAGCTAAGCAGCAAGGAGAAGCTAGAGAAAGACTGGGAAGACTAAGGAGAGAAAGAGAAAGACTGGGAGAAGGATTTAGGGGGGAAAAGATTAGAAGACCAGGAGGAGGCACATGGAACAGAGAGACTTGTGAACAAGAAGGCATGGTCATTTCTTGGGGGACATGGATGAAGACACTTGAAACAAATATGAGTGAGAGGACCCCAGGGGGAGGTTAACAATGGTGGCCTTTACCTTGACTTATGTTTTGATTTTGCCCCTTTCATCCCAGGTTTGCCTGGCCCCTTCTACTTCTATCCTAGGGATCCCACGTAGGGATCCCTAGACTTGTGGCAACATTTTGGGCCTCAGCAGTCCTGTTTTGGGCCAACCCTGTATGGCTGGTCATTTACCCACAAGAGATGGGTTTGGGTGTTTCATGTGGAAACCTTTTTATCTATTCTTTCCCTTCTCATTATTGTACTCTAATTGTATCAAAGTTCTGAAGATTTTAGACACTAAAATATGTTTGTCTTGATGCAGTAGATGGCAGGAAGATTTATGGGTCCCAGGCTGCCCATCAGCCTGCCCTGTGACGCTCCTTTAGAAACCCTTTGAGGCACTCATGATAAAATCAATCTGAGATCATAGGATTTGCTGAGACTGAATGACTCTAATGATTGGCTAACAAATCTTTGCAGGTGACTTCTGATTCTTTGAAAAGAAAAGCTAATCGATCAATAAAATTGACTGTTCATGATAGATTACTTTGTGACGTTGTTAAAATATGTCTTAAAAGAAATGAAGAACTTTACTAAAACAATGATAGTTCCATTACCAACTACCTAGTCAGTGACCAAAATTTCTCAAGTTATCTATAAAAATGACAAATATAATGAGAACTGGAGCTGAACCTTGTCTCATAAGTAATATTCAACCATGCATACATGAAACATCTATTAAATGCTTCATTTATCTCATTGTGAGATATGGTTCTAATAGAATTGTATTTTTATATTTAGTAACTGCCATCAACATTTGTAATGACATTGAAGAGCAACTGAGTACTACTAATAATTGTAATGATAATTCACTCCCAGAAGACAATTCTTACTTAGGGTGCTGTGGTCAAAAAATTCATTATAATTTATATGTATTTTTTGCTTCAGAAAAAGTTAGGACTTTCAAGCACAGAAAACAGGATAAAATTTCTATTGAAGAATGGAATAAAAACATAAGGAAAAATTAATATTTTTCCTTTTTTATTCAAAATTTTTATCAAAATTTCCTTTCATCTCTGCTTATGTCTTTGGGATTGACTGTTAAATATATGTGCAACAATTTTTATTTTACTTTATTGTGATGTTTGATCTTACCTATTTATTATTTTCAGAAAATCATAAAAAAAAAAGAAAATCATATATTGGGCTTGACTCATTAGATGCAGCACTCTCAAGGAAGAAATCCTCAGTGTATTGGCAATCTTTTGGTGTCTTTCTTTGGCCTCCTTCACTCTCTTGACCACAAGTTTAGTGCCCTTTGCAGCCTCTTCCTTATTTTTCTCAGTTTCTTTAGAGTAACCTGTCAACGTTACTGTTGCAGAGTATGTGACATAAGCAGACACCGAGTCTTGAGTGTTAGGGTTCCACATCTCTTACTTTGTTTAGGGTCATCTCACAACATACTGAGGGACATCATCTTCTTGAAAGAGACTAAAAGGTTTTTCGACTCAGCCAGCTCTTACAGGACCCAGTTGACAAGACACAATCATGTCAGTGAGTCCAGTATTTGTCTTCTCCCTTTTTTCATGATGACCAAGTTGAGAACACTCAGTCTGGCATTCACACTACAACCCTGAATGACTTTTGTCTTTCTGTTACCGGTCCTCCTCAGTCCATCACAGGAATGACCCTTACTCAGGAGCAAGTGAATGAATCCTGCTTCATGGGGAACCCTTCTTTGTTGGTTGTTCCCACCACTGATTCAGCTTATAACCCTTCCATTCCTCACCCAGAGCATCAGAAGCACTTCTGTGGCCATCGACCTCTCATAAAAGCTATGAAATTTGTATTCATTGTCCATTTCAATGAATTTCTATCAGCTAGCTATTGAGAAAAAGCTCAGGTTCATCTTTCAAGCTACCAACTGTCTCTGAGGTGGCAGAAAAAAAGCTATCAGTTTTATTTCAAATAACAGTAGAAATACATTCTTTACAACTACATAAACTTAAGATAATTTTTTTTAGATAACAGCTTAAACATGTGTAAAGAAGCTTTTGAAAGTTCTCCTTGGAGAATACAGAGGCAAAAATTTGAAGACTACTGGTCTACCTCTTTCCATGCTCTATATCTCTTCCCTCTCTGGTATAATCATTCAGAAGGGTCTGCTTTCAAATGTGGTGTTGTGGTCAAGGACAAATGCACTGGAGTCAGGAAGCTCTAACTAATTACTGTCACCAAGATGAGGCAGGTGAAAGGCTTGGAGTGCAAAACTTGACACACTTTGTTTCATGAAGTGTCAGTCTTCCCTCACACAAGTCTGAGGGTTGGCCTTCAAGTTTCCACTCTATATACTCTTTTGCTTCATTTCATCCTTTCACTTATTACTGAGGCATCTCAGTTAATTTCATTTCTCTGAACATCAGTGGCTACTAACAACTGGGGCATACAATAGTATTTCACAGACTTGCAGGAAGGGTTGAAGTAGAGAACTTGCAGAGTACTTACCAAAGTGCCTGCCTATGGTCACTAATCAATTGCTCTGATATTTTTTTTTTTGATGCTGAGGAGGGTATCTGATAAATCAATTCATTATCAGACAGTAATCCCTGAAATATATAAAGATTATCTCTCCCAGGATGTTGGGTTTTAGAAGACCTGTGGAGAATCCATAGTTTCTCACACATATGCATGCAAGGCAAAAACACAGACACACACACTGAGAGAGAAATGTGACTCACAGTTAGCACCTTTCATTGTTTTTCCTTTAGGTTGACCTTTCCCATTGCCTCTCACCTCTTACAGTAAGTTGTAAGAACTCATTCTCTGTGTTCAGGAATGTATGTTTTTTGTTTTTTGTTTTTTTTTGCCAAACACACTACAAAGGGCAGAGAATTTGCATTCCTTTTGCAATAATCACAGATATAAGCACTTAGTCCATATAATCCTTTCAACATAATACAATAGACCTTCATAGCATGATCTCAAAAAGAGTTATTAATGAAAACACCAAAATTCATAGTAAGAGATAACTTCAACATGAGTACAATGGATAATTCTGTGGAAAGATTCAGTAAATCTCCTTTCGATTCCCTGCCTGTCTTATTCTATTCAGTTTGCTATAACAAGAACACCAGACACTGGATAGCTTTTAAACAAAGTACATTTATTTCTCACAGTTCTGGAGGCTGGAAGATCCAAGATGAACGTGCTGGCAGATTTGGTGTCTTTTGGAAGGCTGCCTCCTGGTTCTCAGACTGTGCAGACTGCTCAACATGTACTCATATGGTGGGTGGGGACAAGGGAGTTGTCTGGGGTCTCATCTGAGAGCACCACTATCATTCATCTGAGAGCTCCACCCTTAGGACATCAGCACCTCCCAGAACCCCACCTTCTAATACATCGTTAGGTTCCAACATAAAAGTTCTTGGGGGACACATGTATTGAGATCATATCACCACCCACTGTTAGGGTCTGCCTGCAGGTCCTGTTCTGCCCTTAAGCATCCAGGTACCACCACTGAGGGTGGCTTACATAGACTGGAATGATGCAGATAATGCAGCACATAGAGATGAGAAGACATAGTCTGAAATTGTGGGGACATATTGGATTTCTTCTTCTCACTTTTTATTCTATCTTTTCTAGTTTCACAACACCAAAACTGATGTTTGTTTGTTAATAATATGCTGAGTCACAGAGAAACTAAATATTCACCCAAATCTGCTGTGTAAGATAATTTTATTCACCAAATATTTATCCGTCCATAAATGTTTGGGAGTGCCAGGCAACTGCAGTGGATGCAGAGAATATAACAGAAACAAGTAGGAAAAAAGCTCTGCTCTTTAGATTTTTTTTAGAAGAATGGGGTAGAGAAGATTTCTCCTAATAGACTAAAACGCAAACCTTCAAGCCGTAGGTAACAAGGAAGAGTCCAGAGCCCAGCCTGTCTTCTGAACAACCTGCTCCTCATGCTTCAGATAATCTGCCACCATTTACCTTGGTCCCCAGGGATGAATCATCACCCCTTTACCTGTCAACAGCACAAGAAGTCTTGTGAACCAAAAATGGCCTGTCAAATGGTTTTGTAAGTAAAATTGCATTGAAACCCAGTCATCTGTCCTGCGTTTCCTGCAGCTGCTTTTGAAGTGCAACAGCAGAACTGATGGTTGTGACATGGCCCATCTGGCCTCCAAAGACTAAAATATTTACTATTGATACCAGGCCAAATTGAGGGGCTTACCCAAGACATAAACTTAGGATGAAAAAACCCATGTTGCCCATTCTAAGGTTTTGTGCGGCCAAGGCAAAACCACCAGATTAGCTGGAAGGTCTTCCATCCCTGAGAGACGCAAAGGGAGAAAATGAGGCAAGGAGAGAAATACAGACTCTCAGTTTAATTTGACATCATCCATCCCCAGGTGGGCAAACTCCCAACCAAATAGGCCAAGTCCAGAATTTGGGACCTTAACTTGCCTTCTGCCTGGGAAGTGCCTCGAACTCCTGGCAGCTTTTGTTTGGCAGATTGGCTTACAAACCAACACCACATGATACTCCCAGAACTACATTCTTCTAGGTCATGAAAGGGAGAGCAATGACCACTTGTGTCTTCAATTAAGAAAAATGACATTTACACCAGTAAGAATGGCACATACCCCCCCCCCCAAAAAAAAAAAAAACCACAAATGCTGGTATGTACTTGGAGAAAAGGGAACACTATTACGCTACAAACTGGCCCAGCCACTATGGAAGGCAGTGTGGAGGACCCTCAAACTAATGAAAATGGAACTACCATTTGACACAGCAATTCTTCTTCTGGGAATCTACCCAAAGGAGATCAAAACACTCATTCAAAAGGACACCTGTACTTGGATATTTATTGCAACACTATTTACAATTGCAAGGACATGATAACAATGCAAATGCCCCTAAACAGACAAATGGATGAAAAAGTATATTTACACAGGGGTATATTTACACAGTGGAATATTATTCACCAATTAAAAATGACAAATTTGGTGAATTTGAGATAACATGGATGGACCTAGAAGGAATCATATTAGCAGAAATAAGTCAGAAAGAAAAAGACAAAAGCCAGATGGTCTCACTTATAAATGGGATTTAGGGAAAACAAAAGGTCAAGAGGAAAAGTCAAAACAAGCTAACAACCAAAATAAAGCACACAGCTGCGGGGGTCAGGGTGGGGGTGGAAGTCAGGGAGGAGAGGTCACAAAGGATGGGAATGATGGTTCACAGGTGATATGGTGGTGGGAGAACCCCAGGGAGTACAATGATGTATGATACATACAAATAAATAAATACATACATACATACATACATACATACATAAAATTATTATAAAAAATATAATAAAATAAACAGAATAGTAATGACCAAAAGAAGTAAATTAAAATATTTTTCAAACAAAAAAATGATAAAAGCAAAAAAACTCCTAGGGCCTTCAGGACCCTTAAGTTGAAATAATCTGCATTCTTTTAGTAATGGTGGTAGATTTTCCCCAGATTCCCAAGGTCTCTATGAATCTTAGTTCATGTCAAGGTGACAGTTATTAGAAGAGACCTATGCTGGGCATATTGACAAGTCTATCTGACCTTCCTGGGGAGATCAAACCTACAATATCCTAGTCACCTTCATGAGTTAGCAGAAAGTTGGCTCTATTTCTTAACTCTCAAATTAAGAAGCACTGTGTCCTAGAGAATATATAAATGATCTGAAGAAATCAAGCTCATTGATGGACAATAATCTGAGAACAATATGAGAAAACTGTATAAATAAGTGCAGGGATAAATGCAGCTGCTGATGGCTCTTGAATCAAAGCATGGTCAGAGGAAGTAGAAGGAGAAAGAGAGAAGTTCTCTCTGAAGGGGTGGAATGTGGATAAAGAACTAATGAGCGAGACCTATATTATTAACAGGTCCTCCTTGGGTCTACTCCCAATTTCTCCCCTTTTTATTTCCTCCCTGGGAAATCCTCTCAACTATAGTGACCCAGCAGTGGGTGGCTGGATGTCTGGTCACAGCAACTGAGACATCATTTTGCTCAAATAATCACCATTTTATTCCTATTTTACTCGTAACAGTCACTCAAGATGGAGAAAGTCTGACTAGAAAGTAACTTTAAGAGGCTTTCTCTCACCAAGGCGAAATGAATTTTTATAAGCCTAAGGGTAGCTGCTTTCAGATATTGAGTTCCACAAAAGGCAGAAAATTTCCTCAGTAGCACATTCTTCCCCCCCCACCCACTCAATAACTATTTTTTAACTCAGTGATTTTCCTTCATCATAGAGAATAAATATTCTTTTCCTTATAAATTATCTTGATCTAGATTTTTATATAAAATAACAATGAAGAGACTTATTAATAAAGATAAGATTAAGTTTAATCATTTGCCTTTGGATTTCTATCTTCCACTGTATATTAGTATTTCGAAGGGAAAACAGATGAGGTCAAAAACATATTATAACTAGCATTTACTTTCTTTCAAAAGAACAAAATCTTTGTTTCTATGGGATTATTCCTCCCTGTCTAGCATCCATTTCATTCTAATGGATACTTTGTTTTGTTCAATGATTTACATTTGAATGCCAAATATTTTACTTTGATGCTTTTCTAAAAGAAAATTCAGAAAAAAATGTGGTTTTTTTTCTATTAAGGGTAGTATTAAAATCTCACTAAGTGCCTCATTAAAATTTTCAAAAAGTCATCACCTTTGTTCTAACCAAGGAGGTTTATTGGGGTTGGAGGAGTAAGAACAAGATTAAGGGAATGTTTTCATCCCAGAATTGTTCTAGGATGAAAGACTCACAGGAATATAAAATGTGCTTCAGAAGAATTAAGGGCAAAAATGCAGAGATTGGGAGGAACCTCATCCTGTGGGCGTCAGACCCACAAGGGCGCCTGTTACACATGACATGTTGCAGATCATCTGACACGGTCATGCAAGCAACAGAAACTTATATGGCTTTTAGTCTTCCAGATAGCAGAGAAATGATAATGTGGGCGGACCAGGAAAAAATGAACTTCTTCTCATTTTTTATTTAAATTACTTTTGAGCCAGTTCTAGACTGTGGAGGAGTTGATAAGCCACCCCGTTCAGATACACTCATGCCTCCCAACTCCTCCACAGCCACACCAAAGTTTCTCATAGACTTCGAGCCAACTCATCACATCACATCACATTTATGGTGGAACTGGTATATGTGGGTGTTGTCCTATGGCCTGGGATAGATGACAGGGGAAAGAACACATTTCCTGGCCCTAATGGAAAAGCCAGAGAAGTAGGCTAATAATCACAACTCAGTGTAGGGAATCTACAGATATGAGCAGGCACCTAAACCTGCTGGGAATGAGGGTGGGGGAGTGAGGGAAACCTTCCTAAAGGAGGTGCCAGGACTATGTTTTGAAAGATGGACAAGGGTCACTCAAGAAAGGGTCCTTGGCAACCACGGTTGCACAATCTCAGAACGTAAGACATGAAGTGGAAAAGCTACATTTGGAAAAGCAAACAAGGGCAATTACAAATGGTCTTGGAGGCTATACTAAGAGTTTGAACTTTCTTTTAATTAGACAGGGAATGATTACGAGGACTTGTAAGAGGAAATGATCCATTTCATACACCTGCATCAGCACCCCCTCTCCAAGTGCTTCAATCAGGAAAACCAACTTGAATAGAAGGTAGGATAGCACAGTGAATAGGAGAACAAAGAATCGATTGAATTTCAGAATATTTGTTGAGAAAGGGTGTTCTGAGAACAGATGTAGCAGTTGAGTGAGAGCTAAGGTGACAACAAAGGTTGTGGTGCAATTAAGGACTCAGTCATAGGGAGCTTCAGAGGAAAAGGTAGTGGGGTAAGGGCAGTTATAAACACAGAGATGAGTTGAGTTTAGTCCATGGAAAGATCCCATAGAGAACTGCAGCATGGGAGGTCATGTAGGGTAGAAAGATACATTTAAATACCTTCCAGGTGGTAGAAGACAGACAAGGAGCCCTGGAGAACACCTATATTTGAGGGGCCCTGAGAAAGACTGGGAAAGGAAAAGCAGGTGACTGGAATGAAAGCCATGAGAGCAAGTACAATAGGGGAGGAATATATTTGATAGAGTGGTCAAAGGAGCAAGTGCCACCAGGAAGTAACACCATCTAATACCATCTAGCTAAGGAAAGCACTAGATGTTTGTGAGCATGACAGCTTCTAGGACCTCTGCTGGATAGTTTGAGTTGAAGAGTGGAATGATCAGGTAGACTCCAGGTCTCAAAGACAAGTTAAATGAGAGATGGTGTTGAGAAGAATAATGCAGTCTAGAATTTTAAGAGGCATGGAAGAAGGGACAAAAAATAGAAGGATCAGAATTACACAATAGGAAGGAGAGTGGGAGTGGGAGAGGGGGAGCACGAGAGAAAGAGAGAGAACACAGAATCAAAACAGAATGAATGAGAGAGAGTGGGGAGGAAGGAGTAAAAGAGATGGGGGAAGAAACCTGAGTTTTGCTTTAAAAATGTGTTACCTTCTTTGCTTGGTGAGAACTCTGGGACTAATCTCATCAAAGTCTTGGGTTTTAAGTCAAAAAAGAATGATGTGTGTGGTACAGGAATAAGTAGTGATGAGACATGTACTAAAAGGACAATACCTCTCTAAAAAAAACCTGAATTCCTCTTAAGCCCAGTTACCTTTCCCTTATCCTTTTCCCTTATCCTTTATCAGATTGACAGAGTACCCAGACATTCTCAGAAAGCCCTACTGGTCACACTTCCACCAAATCTGCCTACATTTCTCCCTGCCATACAAAAACCCAAAGGGTTGGGGGAACTATAAAACCCCCATGCATGCCCCTGTGAGCCACAAGTCCCGGTTTTTGACTGAAGGAGAGTTTCACCCCTCAGGTAAAAAACTGCTAGTTAACCTCTGCTTTTTCTCTTGCTCTCACTAAGGCTCTATGCTAACGCATACTACATGTCAGAAGCTTTATGCCTTTGGTCTCATTAATCATCCCAGAAATCCCTCAATGTTTTTATGCTGTCTTCCTGTGAATAATGAAGAAACTGAGTCACAAAGGTTCACTGACTTGCCCACCAACCTGTAGATAATAGTCAAATAGGAATTTGGTCCAAGCTGTCTGGATCTGAGGCACTAAGCCCAGGGCATGAAAAGAGTCAGCTTCTCTGAGGTAATTTCAATCTAGTATCCTGTTTTCTTCTTGGTGAAGTTGAAGTTTGGACTGCAAGGTCACAATCACAACTTGTTTACTCCCTTTGGTACGTCACGCAGCCAGGACTCAACTGTTCCATTGAAGATGAAAACCACTTGGTAAACAAAGCATGCGAAAATCCATCTATTTATCTTCTTGCCACTTTAGCTCACCTCTACACTTGAGCACACAATTCTATTATTTTCAAACTCTAATTTAAGTATAGGAGGAATTGAGTTAGTTTTAGCACCAAAAGTGGCTGTCTCAGCAAGCTGAAGACCCATTACATTAAACACAAATGCCCTTCCTGTGTAGGCTTGCTGGGTAAAAGAGATCTTTCTTCTTTCTTTTTATACTATATATGAAGTATATTTCTTTCTTTATATATTATATATGAAGATCTCTTTATATATACATGCATACATATACAAATACACATACAACTGTGTATATAAAATATATGAGCTATAATTAGAGGAGATTTTTTAATAGATATATAATTATAACTTTTCCTTGATAGTTAATATAATTAGTGCAGACACCCTCGACATCTAGCTTGGTGAACTTTCAAGATGAACACATCCATGTGATAAGCACCCAAATGGTTGCTTTGCTTTAATATTAGTTATTCTTTGTTTCCACAGTTATGAAGCTTACTTGGTAATTCAGCTCTCTGCCTCACAGTGAATGTAGAAGGGCTAGCTAATTATAGCTTTAACTGTAAAATACTTTGACAAACTTGAAGTAGAGAGCTACTTAAATTGATTATGTCACATGGTTTCTACTTAAATTATTTCACCTGAGAGAATGTCAAACTGTCCTCATTAGCAGATCACGAAGGAGAGATATTTGAAATTCAACTTAATGGGGACTTGAGAAATTTTTAAACTATTGATGGCTTGTTATCTGAAATATTCCTGTTTAAGGTTTGAGTCAACCTCTTTCCTCTCCCATAACTCTCTCTACTTTCCCTTTCTGTAATAATGGGAAATTTTGTGTGTGAAAATAGTGGTGGTCCCGCATACCTCCACATCTTTTATGTCATATAGTTGGTCATATGGCTGGTTATTGCTGGTGTTCAGACTCTTTTTCAACTCTTGATATTTCAGGTATTGGAAATGATGTTTTGTACAAAGCCCCATTCAGATTCCAATCTTTTGCAGGCTTCTACAGGGTTGGGTGTCTTTTCTAAGCCTGTTTTTGTTCTAAGAAGAGGACTCTGTTTCCACATCTTCAAAAGAAGAAACTGTGGTGTGACAAGAACTCTAATAGTGAGATCTAGAGAATGCCAGAGTGAACGGCAAGAAGAGAGGTTGACTGAGCTTGGCAAGGTTGTGGTTCCATAGAGGCTGTATAGATCATCAGCCCTTGTGGTTACCCCTAATGCGGTCAACTGAAAATGGTGATGCTTTTCTTGTGGCATATGAAGAAGGCTCTTATTAATAGTATTTACATTTATTCATGTTGTTTGTGTCCCAGTGTGACTGGGAATTACTCATTCCCAGTATGCACTGGGAATTAAGTGCATACACCTTAAGCATTTAGCTTGGTGAACTTTCAAGATGAACTTCCCAATAGCTAGTCTGATAAATGCAGCATTTTTACATAATCTCTATGAAACCTCTTGCTACCTGTCTAAAAGTTCTGACTCCTTGTCCACATTTGTACTCACTATGCACACTGTGGTGTCTCTCATCTCTCATGTTTACACGAAATACCAACTGAGTGAAATTTAGCCTAAGATCAGTGATTACTCACCTCATTTTTTTCTTGGGGCCAACATCTCTAGTTTACAAACTATAATTCTGTGTTTCACTTTGTTTTGTTATTGGTACTGGCTTCTATACAGTTTGGGATTGTTAGGTAACTTGTCAGGTGCACTTATCTCATCTCCCCAAGGGGAACGTTAGTGCCTGCGAACTAAGTTTTACACTTCGTTTGTCCAGCACCTTACATACCATAATGCAGAAGGATTGTTTGGTAAGTGGTTGATTGGTTAAGAAAAAAGACCTAGTAGACCATTTCAATATATTTTTCTTTAATTTAGGAATATGTTACCTGATTTTGGTCTGTGATAATAATACATAAACTCAAGGAATCTTTTTCAGATTTAAGCCCAGTTGTCGACAATGAACAAGTCAACCACTAACTAAGCTTGAGTATCACTCAGAGAGGTCAATATCTCCCCTTTTAGTAATTCTAATAACGATTTCAGATGAGGACCAATCATAATACATTTTAGAAAAAGTAATAATACTTACCCCTTTAGAAGCAGCTAACAAAACCACACACACACACACACACACACACAAACCCTAAATGCTTTGCTATAAAATATCTTAGGTTACATTCTTATCTCAGCTTTTCCCATTTGTACAGTCTTGGGGAAGCATCACTGAATGTATCTCATAATGAAAATTATTTCTCATTATTTCACAATGAAAAGTATTAAGAGGGCAACAGCCCTCTTAAGAAAATACATGAGAATGGTGTGAATAGAAGAAAACAAAGATTGTTTAAGATGCATGTAAATAATGTATGGGTTTCATTGACTTCAGAGAAGGCAGTCTTTATAAATCTTGAGTAGTGGTATCATTAAGTATTTAAATGCAAAATGTGGATCTCTGTTTTGCTAATTAAAATGTCCAATACCAGTACTGGGCACCTCATTTTAATAAATATGTTAAATAGGCTTCTCTTCTGTGTTGTGTATTAAGAGTGTTCAGTCAGAAGAAATTCTAGCCTGCTTAGGAATGTTTGTTAATAAAAAGATTTGGAAATTTAATTGGAATCCCTCCAGTTTTAGGAAAATTCCTCAAAGTGAAGCCAAGAATAGTTGCAGCTCTTCCGTTCATCTAGAACTAATGGCATGCTCCAGCAGCATTTGCATGCATCCTCAGTCACACAGAACTATGTCCATCCAATGGGCCACCTTACTATCCTTCCATAACTGGACTCTTTTTGTTTGCCCCCTCTTGTTAATCTCCCAAGTTCCTTTACCCAAAACAGGTCAGTTTTCACCCCAACTTCAGTTTACATCACAATGACTTGCCTAGGAGCTTTTAGGACAACATAATTTGCAAGTGAGAGATTAATAGCCAACTTCAGAAAAAGAGAGAAGGAACAAGTAGGTATCTGTGGTATACTTGGTTTTCATATTTTGATGACAATACAGTAGCAGGAAATTCAGGGAGAATTTTCAATGCATCTGTTTTCCTCAGGGTCTGCCTCTATGGAAGGCCTTGCAAATTGCTACAGGTTAAGAGTTTCTACTTCCTGACAAATAGTTTTTTGAACTGTAGCTTAGTTTTTTAAAAGATCATTTCATTGGCCATAAACTGTTGTCAACATAGCAGGAGGAATTCATGCATTGAGCAAAAACAGTAGA
Organism: Uropsilus gracilis; assembly: GCA_004024945.1. NCBI lineage: Eukaryota > Metazoa > Chordata > Mammalia > Eulipotyphla > Talpidae > Uropsilus > Uropsilus gracilis. The sequence continues at coordinate 80,772 of PVHY01000869.1, read as the reverse complement.
TGCCTACTACGTGCTAGACCTCTTAGTCACCAACAAGACAGAGCAATGAACAGAAAGATACCAGATCCCCTGCTCCACAGCCGCTCAGTTAGTGGGGCATCAAATAACAAATATAAATAAAATTACAGAACAAGAAAAGTCTTTATGCAGGGGCACAGAGGCACTTGAGAGGGCAGCCGTGAAGGGCTTATGTGGGCTCTTCAAAGCGACTCTCCATCTAAACACTGCTCAGAATATGTCTGTAAAGCAAACTGATGTCTTTTGTTGGTCATGTTGTCTCATATTAACCTTTCTAAAAAATGGTCAGCGACCGGGATGTTTATTGCAGCATTATTTACAACAGCCAGGATATGGAAACAACACAAATGCCCCAAAACAAATGAATGGTATAGAAAGCTGTGGAATATGTACACAACAGAATCTTATTCATCAGTCAAAAAAGACAAACTTATGGCATTCGCAGCAACATGGATGGTGCTAGAAGGGATCATGCTCGCAGAGACAAGCCAGAGAGAAAAAGAGAAATATTGGATGGGCTCACTTATATGAGGGATAAAGGGAAGACAAAAGAGCAGACAAGAAAAAATTAAAACTAACTTTCAGCAGAATTGAAGCACAGAGCATGAGAGGGGGAGGGGGGAATTGGAGGTGGAAGGGGCACAAAAGATTAAGACCATGATTCACAGGTGATAAGGTGGTGGGATAGATAACAATATTTAAAAAAAAAAAAGAATTGTACAAATATAAAAAAATAAAATAATTTTAAAATAGCCAAGGTTGCTTATTATTATTTTTTTTTATTCTCAAAGCTCTTTGACATCCAAATTTTCCAAGTAAAAAGCTGAGGTCACCCTGGAAACTATGGAAGCTTCTGCTCAGAATGTGCTCTTGATTCCGAGTCCTTCACACAACTCTCTAATGTCTGCACCATCACTAGAAGACTTGATCGGCAGGGTTGCTATTTCAGCAGTTAGTCAACATAAGGAAAATATTCCCTTAACTTTTGCTATTGACTCATTAAACCCACACATCCTCTTGGCTCAAAACATCTACTGGCTTCTCAAATCAAATTTGTTCATTTGCCAAGAGCGATTCTAAACACTTCAAAAGATTAAAGCAAGCCCAGGATAACCTCACCCTTCATATTTTTTGTCTGACCTATTTCTACCTTCCCTGTCTGAACTATTAACAATGTTTTATATTACTTTTTAAGACAAGCATCCTATCCAAAAGAAAAAAGAAAGAAAGAAAAGTTTTTAATGAACATTTTTATTGGATTGAGCCAAAACAATCTCCTAAAACCTGACTGCATGGCGCCCCAGGGCACCGAGACTGCTCTCCTCACCAAACAGAACTCCAAACAGCCAGAACTGAGCCATCCTATTTCTCTGCCTTTATGCAGAGCAATTCTTTATCCAGCAGATTCAATTTATACTATTCTATTCCCCAAGAATGGCACTGTATGGAAATCAGGCTTACCTAGTGGGTCCTTTAAAAGGAGCTTATCACCCAGCATAGTTTCCCATTAAATGTAAAAACTGAAGCTGTGCTTTGATTTCAAAACTTTGATTTCTTTTTTTTCAGGAAGGTAACGACTATCCAGTGGAGTGGTAGACCATGTTCCAGGCAGTGTTGGGCGGTGGGGAAGAGTAGAGCAGTTAAGACAGCAGAATGCCTGCCTCTGTGTGATGAACTGCCTGGTCTACTGTCTCCCTTTCTGCAGTCAGCACTCCACATGGTTATGGGATTAAAGGGAATGGTATTTGCTCACAAAGTCATTCATCAAATAAAAGAGGCCATGCCAGCCTGTGGTTGCAGCTGGGCTCTGGACGGTTTAGGAAATATTCGGCCAAATGAATTTCCCTTCCTACCATTGCAATGACAGTGAGTGCTTATGGAAATGGCCACTTACCAAATCAGTAAAAATGTCGATAAAATGTGCTGCAGATGTTGGAAGATGGCCACCAGGTAAATTGGAAAATGTAAAACTTTTCCCTATTTGCCTACCCAGTTAATTTCAAAATTGGACATCACTCTTAAAAAAAAAAAAAAAAAACACAGAGAACTAGCCCTTTGAGTTGACTTTCTTATTATAGGCTGCTTTAAGGGTAACTGGGCACAGCTATTATTGATGAGAAAGACTGGTGGCCCTCTGGAGAATTGGACAATCAGTGTGAAAGCTCCTTATGCTTGCCCGGAGTTTTGAATTTCAGTCATGACCTCTGTAAACTCCCACTAATTGAAGACAGGAGTGCTACATAGCAGAGATTTATAACTGGTGGTATTTTATTAAACCAAACGATAGACTAACACTCTAGACTCACTATAATTGCATGGAACATCCAAGAGCAACTCTCATACATTAAGAGATCTTTAGTATAAGGAGACACACACAGACAGATACACACACACGCATATGCTCATTTATTTATTCACTGTCTACATGAAGCCAAATAGCTCAACTAAAAGCAAGAAATTAGGCCACTATCCAAATAGCTCTAAATTAGGTACTCTGCATCAAGACACAAAAATGTCAGGATGATCAGAGTTTTGGAAATTTTTCAAGCAGGTGTTTAGGCATTCCATGATTAATTCAAGCTTTCTCCCACAGCACCAGAGGAGAAAGTTGACCTCAGGGTAGGAATAGATTAAACACATTTGAAATGACTTCATGTTGAAGAAGCAAAACTCAAACACAAGCCCTTTGTTAATAAGCAACACTTCTTTCTGTTGCTTCAAGTTTATTGTGTGGATTATTTTCAGAACCTATGACTGAGATTAATTTGCTCTTAAATTCTTTCAAGTTTTGACGATCTATCAAATTAGTCTACAATAAAGGAGAAATGAGTATAAAAATGTATTATATCCTTTTGTTTTCACATTCTAAAATGTTTTCTGTAGTAAAATAAAAAGCACATATAACAAATAAACATTACTCAGACAGGGAAAAATTGGTTTTGTTCATCTCCACAGTGTTGATACAGTCACCTGACACTTTGTTGCCATAAAGGTGCACTCATTCCAACTTGAGTTCCACTACAGTATTTCGTTCTCATTGAAACTCTGTCAGCCTTTGATGAAATCAATGGGAAAAAATTGCTTAGTAGCAGTTTATCTTATAGACAGTTGTGCGCTGTTGGCAGTTGTGCAAATTAAAAGTGAAATTACACAGCCGGTAGAGAGGATGTGGAGTTTGGGCCAGTCCTCATTTTAAGTTGAGTGCTGCAGGATGTGGGAGGAAGGACTCCAAGCAAGAAGGCAGGAAAATGTCCCCCATCCTGCCTCTGGCTTTGTAAACTCATTTTCTTCTTATCATGAGAAGTGAGGGTAGGACACTATGACCCTGAGCACGAATGCCAGTAGACACGGGTGCCTTCCTCTCCGAAGACTCTGAATAGGGGGTCAGGTGGGAACCTCAGGGAGTCTCATTCACAGAATTAGTCAGGTCCCAGCTCTGTGTTTTGACACAGAGCTTTGTCACAACTGGGTCAAATGTCACATCCACAGCTGAGCCCTGGGACTAGAAGGAGAGGAAGGAAAGGGTGAGCGGGTGCCTTTAATATTGTTTAAGCAGCTCATTTGGGCTGCCATTCACATACCATCCAGCTGACCCATCTGAAATGTGCAGTGCAATGGATTGTGGGATTTCATCACACAGTTTTTCAATCAAATACATCAACAGGGACTAAATATGCCCTCCTCTCTTCCCTTCCCTATCAGTGAGGCCTTAATCCCGGATGGGGTGGTGTTTGGAGGTAGACTTTTAGGAGGAGATTGAATGAGGATCAGGTCAGACTGTGCAGCCCAGGTCCAAGGAGAGATGCCTACAAGGGAGGAGCTAGCTCAGGCCCCTCACTGACTATGAAAGGACAGCTGTAGGGTGGCTGTGTCCTGCCAGGAAGTCTCACCAGAACCCAGCCATGCTGGCGCCCTGATCTTGGACTTTCAGTCTCCAGGACTGGAAATAAATGTTTGTTGCTGAAGCCACCCAGTTGATGGTATTTTGTTATAGCAGTCTAAGCAGACTGAGGCACATATTTATCACAGAATTTGCCATTTTAATCATTTCTATGTCTACAATTCAATGACGCTAATCATATTCAATGCTGTGCAACCATCACAACCATCTTTTTCCCAAAACCCTTTCATCAATGAGCAAGCTTCTTCCCAGCAGCGATAGGGACATTGTCTACCTCCCTTCCATCACCATTCTTGGCTGCAGCTGAGTGTGGGGAGACTCAGGAGGAGGGTCAGAAGAGGGCAAGCAGGAGCCTGACCATAATGCTGGGCACTTCAGCACCAACAGAAAGAAGGGAACAGCAGTGCCTGGGGAGAACTCCAATTCCCACCAAAGACAGCGGTTGAAAATTAATTGTTCGTCTTCATCTGGGGTCTAGAAGTGGGTTGCACAAAATACCAGGGTCTATAAGTGGGTTGCACAAAATGCCACAGAATGGGTCGTCTGGAAACAATGGAAATTTATCTCTCACCATTCAGGAGCCTGGAAGTCCTGGATCATAGCCTTGCTGTGGTCAGGCAAGCACATTCTTCCTGACAGCAGACTTTTCCCAAGGTAGGGTAGGCTAGGGACCCCTGCAGGGTCTCTTGAAAAAAAAATTCATTCATGCAGTCTCTCCCCCTTCTGACTTAAACACCTCCCAGTGGCCTCACCTGCTAATATCATCACATTTGGCAAAAGTCTCATGATCTGAATCTGGCATGGAAGTTGGTGAGCACAGACATTCAGATCCTGGCAATGACATAAGGCACAACCACATATTTTGGGGTTTTTCATATTAACTACACACACACACACATATATTTTACATCATTGTATACTCCGAGATTCTCGCACCACCATGTCACCTGTGAACCATCTTTTTATCTATTGTGCTACAGTCACATATTTTGAACTATTTTCTAGGTATTCAATGTATGTGTCCTATATAGATGGGAAGAGGTTATATTAAGGAGTCATCAATGTCTTTATTAGGGGCTTATCATACTCAATAGCAGCAAAACAAAAACAAAACCCCACATTTCTCAAGAACCCTTAGGAAAATGAATCTCGGAGAAACAGAGGCCTTGTTCTTCTGGAAGAATGTAATCATAAGCTTATTATTTTGATTTTGAAGAGCAGTTTGCAGGACACAACCTCCAAAAACATCCCAAAGTGCACACAGTGTCTTCCTCAATCCCTTACTAAGTCCTTGATTTCCCTCCACAGCGACAAGCAGGAGTGTCAATTTCTTGTGCCGGCTTTCAAATCTATCTATACATACAAAAGGAGTCATTCTTTTCTGTTGTCATGCAGCAGACAATCTGTCCTTCTATCTTCACTTTTCCTTACCACAATTTGAAGAATTGAATGTCATCTTTCCTTCTGAACAACAGCTCTTTGAATTATTTAACCAGTATGCTTTGGATAGAAATTTAGGATTTTTGCAGTTTTGGCATGGCAAAGTGTTTAGTGTTTTTACATATATTATTTTGCTGACATGCAATTCAATCTCTAGGAACAGCTCCTAGATTGAATTGCTGGATAAAACGTGTCTGGGTTTAGCTGTTATGCCAGAATACCATAAACTGGGTAGCTAAAACTACAGAAAGTCATAGTTCTAGAAGTTGGGAAGTCAAAAGATTAAGGTGTTCGCAGGTCTAGAGTGTGGTGATGGTTGATTCTGGGCTTTCCAAGAACCAGCTCCCCTTCTATTCTCACATAGCAGAGAATAGAAAGGGGAAACAAACTCATCTTTCTTTATTAAGATACTAATTCCATTTATGAGACTGCCTCTTCTTGCCTAATCACTTCCCACAGGCCCCACTTAATACTCTTTCATACCACCATTGGGAGGTTAGGATTTCAATGTGTGAATCTGGAGGTGTAGGACAGGAATATTCAGTCCACAGTAAAGTGCATTGTTTATTATCCATTTTGTTTTCTATGTAGATCAGACACTCGCCTACCCATGGGCAACCAGGGAGTCAATTTCCCAAAGCCTCACAGACATGTGTCTTCATCATAGTTTGATTTGTTTTTCTCCTATTTAAAGGAGATTAAAGAACTTTTCTTTCCTTTTTTCCCCCTTAATTTATTTTTTTATATTTTGTGAGTACAATTTCTTTTTTCTAACACCATTATCTACTCCAGAGTTCTCCCACCACCTTCCACCTGATCATCTATGAACTATCCTCTTAATCTTTTGTTCCCCTTCCACGCCTGGCTCCCCTCACCCCCTCTCACGCTCTGTGCTTCAGTTCTGCTGAAAGTTAGTTTTAAATTTTTCTTGTCTGTTTGTTTTCCCTTTATCCCTCAGATAAGTGAACCCATCCAATATTTCTCTTTTTCTTTCTGGCTTGTTTCTGCCAACATGATTCCTTCTAGCTCCATCCATATTGCCACAAATGATATATGTTTGTCTTTTTTGATTGATGAATAATATTCCATTGTGTACATATATGACAGATTTCTATACCACTCATCTGTTTTGGGGCATTTGGCTTGTTCCTATATCCTGTCTACTGTAAATAATACTGCAAAGAATATCTAGGTCCAGGTGTCCCTATGAATTAAAGTTTTGCCACCTTTGGGTAGATTCCTAGAAGTGGGGTTACTGGCCAATTGGGAGTTCCATCTTCAGTAGTTTAAGGGTCCTCCACCCAGCTTTTCATAGTGGCTGGACCAGTTTGCATTCACCCAGCAGTGTAAAAGTGTTCCTTTCTCTCCACAGCCACACCAGCATTTGTTGTTGCCCGAGACTAAAGATCTTTTCATGTGTATAAAAATCATCAATTCCCTTTGTAAACAAAACAAAACAAAACAAAAAACCAAAGCAAAGAACAACCAAAAAAATTTTCTGCTTATAACTTTTACCCATTTCTATAGAGTTTTTGGTTCATTTTTAAAACTTTGGTGAATATGGGAAGTTGTCAGTTTTGGATTTTCAGACAAACATCAGAAGATAAACCTTAGGACTCATATTGCAATTTCAGAAATGTTTTCCTGGTTTTTACTGCCAAGCTGGCCCTTGGAAATAATCTTTCCTGTATATTAAATATGAGTTACATTTATCATAAAAAATATTAAAAAGATAACAAACTCTTCGAAAGTTGATGTGTCGATGTGTATGTCATGTTTGTTGAATCAATTAATAAATAATAATGACTAGAAGAATGACCACTGTAATAAAAAAAGTTTTACTTTTCAAGTGTATTTTCTTTTTGAAGCAAAATTAATGTTCAAATTTAAATGTTATGTTTAAACATGACATTATTATTATGGAAGAGAAAGAATGCTCAAGTGAAAGTGACCTGAGGCTAGAAACTATTCTTTTCTATGCCAGGGAGAATGACGGTGGGCAGCTCCAACTTGTCCATCCAACAGCACAGTGAAAGAAGGAAGGACAGATTCTTTCCCTCCTTCCCAGTTACCAACACCTTTAGGATTGTCCATTCATGGTTGTAAAGCAGCTACTATGGTTTTGGATATCACATCCTCACCAACTGTATGTAAAAGCAGTATAAAGGGCATGAGGCATGAATATCCAGATTCTGGAGAGCTTCTTGCTATCATCGGGAATCTACCCGCATCCCTTTCCTAACACACTCATAGCATTTACTGGGTGTTGTAGAGTAAATGAGTTATTAGCGTTTTCACATCCTTGTTGTAGAGTAAATGAGTTATTAGCGTTTTCACATCCTTGTTGTAGAGTAAATGAGTTATTAGCGTTTTCACATCCTTGTTGTAGAGTAAATGAGTTATTAGCGTTTTCACATCCTTCTGCCGTTAGCTTCTATGACCAGCACCTGCAAGACCGCACCCACTCCATGACTGTACACACCTGGGTCTAAAGAGTGTGTTCCACGCCTGGGCCTAGGAGGAAGAGGATAAAAGGGTAACGTCACCCTGGGGGGAGGTTTTATTCCCGTGTCTGATGATTTATTCCGTTCACTATTTAAAATGTTGTGAAGATGATGCCAAGGGCTCTGACATTCTTCTTTAAGCTTCTAGAACCAATGATGAACCTACCCAGATTGGGATACTTGCAAAACAGAAGCTCACCCCCAGCAATCACTGGCAAAAGTCACTGGCACGATGGCAGACACGTCCACCATGATTGCTTCAGAAAAATAATGATTAGTTGGTAAGGGGGCAGGGCACCTTCCCTGCACCCATTACTGCTCACACCTGTGTGAAGCAGAGCGGGGAGATGGGTGGGGGCTTGCAGATATGCCACCCACCAACCTTGTGTTATGAAATTTTCCAGAAATTTCATAAAAGGTGACATTTTAATAATTGTGGCTAAACACATTCTAGAACGTGGTAAAGAGTAATTTTGGAGAACTATCCCTTTGTTTTAGTGGACACTATTATAACCTTTCTGCTCAATTCTTGAGAATCTAACAATAAAGGGATTTGAGTCTAGGGTAAGGGAGATGAGAAAAGATTCTCCCCTGAGGAGGAGCAGGCCCTGCTGGGACCTCAGGGAAAAATAACATGTAGAGACATTATGGGCAGGCTACATGGTAATGGTTTCCAAGTGTTTCGTCCTACACAGCCATGCCCTTAAATCGGTGGCTGCAAGTATCCAGTAAATCTTGTCAACCAGAACGCAATGCCAACTTTTTTAATCAATACCTTACGTAAAAAAGGAAAGTACAGGAACAGAGCAGGAGGAGCTGTTGAAAAAGCAATTGCAGAATAGCAAGAAGCTATCAGTCCAGAGCAGGCAAAGATTCGGAGCATGAGTGGTTCAGCAGTAGAATCCTCACCGGCCGGAATTGGCCAGGTCTTAGAGACAGAAGTCAGGTTAGCATTTGACAGGGTGGGAACAGTGGGGAGAAATGGATAATGACTTCAGTAGAGAAAGGGTTTCTTTAGGGGATGATGGAAAGCTCTAGAACTAGGTGACAATGCTAACATAGGAATATAAATATACCAAATGTATTAAAGACGAATATACACTTAAAAGGAGGGAATTTATAGCATATAAAAAAAGCTGTTTTTTCAGGTGAGCAGCAGAGCAGTCACAGCAGGAAGAATAAGCAACACAGAGTGTGTGCGATGAATCCTCAGAACTGCTAGCAAAGGTCTGTACTTTCGAAGGCTGGAGCAGATGAAAGAGCATGTTAATTTATTTGAATATTAAAGGTGAGATTGACCCAAAGATTGGAGAGCTTGAGGTTGTTGGTTATAATAGTAAGTGACCTCCTTTCTCTACTCTGTTTTCCATGCTACCTCTACTGCTAGCTCCATCCCATCCCTTAGTGCTCCTAGAACAATTTACACACGGGTTCTTGAGCATGAGCATGTGTGCGCACACACACACACACACACACACAAAGAACTAGTTTCTGAGGATTAGCCAGAGATCCTACACTCTCACTGAATTGCAGGATTAATAACTACTGGAACTGCTTACCACTGTTCCCATCATCTCCAGCTTTATGACATTGGAGGAAATGCATTGCATGGAAGGATGGGGGGAGCATGGCAGTCAACCAGAAGGGCACTGGGTTTGACTACCTGGTTCTAATGCATCCCAGATCCACAGGTTACTGGCTGCAAGACACAGTATATGTTACTGAGCTTCTTTGTATCTTGCTTTATCCTGTGTGTGACTGGGATGATATTAATGCCAATCTATATGAATGTTGTAAGAATTAAATGAAGTCATACATGTAAAACACATCTGCACCTTGTAATAGCGAATACTCTGGCAATGAACATCAGATATGATTACTTATAATAATGTGCCATACAAGGCATTTCCCCATAGCTAGTGAACTTGGGAAGCATGCATGTGGGAATCAACTGAACTACAAACTGAAGAGAAAGATGAAAGTTAAAACAATGGTTCTTTAGACCAGGGGTGAAGTAAGCTACCTGGTAACTTGCTGGAGCCAAGAAGTCCCCTCAAACTGAAATGCCAAAGAAATCTTCAATCGGCTAAGGAATTGTAAATTTCACTCTGCTTTGTCCTCATGACATATATGTCACACAGACTATGTGATCTTTTGACAGCAAATAACTTTCACAGGACAGTTTTGCAGGATTTTAAGTCACCACTTAGCAAGTTGCAGTGAAGAGCCCACACCCTCTCATCCACACAGCTCTGGGCTATCACTTGTCTCAGGGTTTCTGATCTTTGCCTCAATGAACAACACAGGACGAGATAACCGTTGAGGGCAAGGGACAGGCAGAGCTGGGCCAGCCCTGGGAGTAGTCTGACATCACGCTGTACCGAACAGATGAGAAAAAACAGGTGAACATGAGACCAGCCTTCATCCTGAAGAATCATAGAGGAAGAGACTGTCAAGGCAGGAGCCAAACACTTACTTGGGTGCAGGGTGGAAGCATAATCTCAGATGTGTGGGGGAATCTGAGCTGTCAGCAATGGGGCACAAAGACTGATTGGTCGAGAAAGAGTAGTGACTACCCCTCTATAGGGACATGATGGAGGCTGCTGAAATTTCCATCCTTCTGGAACTAAAGGCTTAAGCCAGGAGTGGTGGCACACGTCTGTAATCCAAGAGCTGGGAGGCAAGAGGTCAGAGATCGCTTGAGTTCATGGGTTCAAGACTACCCCGGGCAACATAGAGAGACCTGGTATCGAAAAAACAACCAGGCAGGGTGGCGGGCGCCTGTAATCCCAGCTACCTGGGAGGCTGAGGCTGGTGATCACTTGAATTCATGAGACTGGGACTACCCCAGGCAACACAGTGAGACTTAGTCTCAAACAACAACAACAACAAAAACCCAAAGTCTTATTCATGGAACTAAAGACCTGCTAGAGACCAGCGGTCAGGCTGGTCCTAAGTCTGTAACTGGACTCAAGTTACAGCAGTGTCAAAGGAAGGATTTAGAAGCCATGCTCATGCCTTCTGAGTTAGGACTCAGAGTTCTAGACTGCCCTGAGTTCTAGTCCGTCCAGTCCTGTGGTTTCCTTTCTTGCTTTTCGTAGGGACACCCCCAGTCTTGCTCGCAACAGTGGATGTGACAGAACTTCCATTTTTGATCTTCCTGAATTCTTCTCCTTCTATTATACTTACCCAGTCCCTTCTTACCATAGGTACCTGTGAGGGTTTCCTTTATGTGACAAGTTGCCCAGACTATGATGTGCAATTGCCTGGTTAAGAAATAGTCGAGATGTTGTTGTGAAAGCAATTTTAACATGGGATTAAGGTTTATATTGAGTAAAGAAAATGACCCTCTATAATGAGGGTGGGTCTTATCCAATCAGTTGAAGGCCTTGTGAGCAAAGATGGGGTTTTGCAGGAAAAACAAAGCAATTCTGCCTCAAGACTAAAACATAAAAATCCTGCATGAGTTTCCTATCTGCCAGTTTGCCCTACAGATTTTACATTGCCAACTCCCACAATTACCAATTCCTTATAATCTCAATCTCTCTCTAAGATTATATACACATAAACATTCCTGTATCTGATACCTATCCCTCTCTATAATCGCCCATCTACCTATCTATTATCTATCTATTCATTCACAGGTATCTTCTTCTGTTTGGAATTTTCTACAGAATGGTCTGTTGACAGGAAAGAGTTAATTTTTGGCAATAAATGAAAGCTCACATTTTTAACCAAAAGGGAATTCTTCCAGTGAAAAATATTTTATCTGTTTATCTGGTAAGTGCTATTTAAAAATATATACTTCATTCAACTTTGCTGCTTTTCATTACTTCTCAGCTTCACAGGGTTTTGCTTTCTGGCATGTTGACGTTAAAATTAGTGCCTACTTTTAAAGAAGTCATTATCACTCCAGCCAACCACCACTAACTGCAGCCATACAAGGTCCCCTACATCTTAAATGGCCACAAAGGTACCTATGGAAATAATCAATTGCCCGTGAAAACCAGTCCCTGGGACCAATCAAACCACAGTAATTACACTTGTTCACCAGCTTGGGGAGTCGAACTGATGAAGCCAAAACTTCATTTTCACTTCTGCTTTCTTTGCTCTGGCTTCAGGAAAATAAAAAGAAAAACCTAGGATGTCAGCATCAGAGAGCCTCAGCTGCATGCTGCAGGTACTCAGGCAACTTCCCTCGCAGAGACCCTTCTCCTGGAGAGAGGTGACAGCCAGGCGGTCCCACCGTGCACCCTACTGGCACACCCCAAACTCCAGCCAAGTGGTGTCAGCCGTGGGTGGCTTTCAGACTTAAGCAGGATGCTGGATTTCACATCCTGATGGTTTCCTTCTATGAAAGATGAGAGTGTTTTGTTGTTTTAAACTCAAGCTTCATGCTCATGTAGGAAACTCCCCTTGCCGGCTCCTCCTTGCCAGACAGACAGTGTACACATGGAAAGGCCAACATCAGCCGTACTGCAACGGCTGAACTTAAACGTGTCTGGAACAAATTTCTAGGGACCACTCTGCGGCAGATAGACTCATACTTTATTTTGACAAAACGAAGATAGAAAAATAGCACAATGTGAAGATCACCTTTGCTCTTTTTGCAGCGTGGTTTGTGATGTGCAGGGCGACTTGGGAGAGACTGTCCCTGTCTGGCCCTTGCACTGAGCAGCACTCAGTCACCACATTCACTGGAGAGACTCTCAGACACAGCAAAGCTGGCTTTAGACCGGGTGATGGCATTCAGGAAGGAGGGGGCAAACCAACAAACTGAAACAACTTTCTAAATATGTTTATAATGACTGAAAGTCAACATCATGATTAAAGCTGAGAATTTATATTTTCAAAATAGCTTTCACATAGGAATAAATATAGAATAGAGCACGTGTGTAAAAACAAGTGAAAAGTTTGAGTAAACATGATATATCAAGGCCTAGACACAGTAAACATCAATTCAGTGTGTATGCATATATATGTCATTTCAAGAGAATACCCTTTACCCAGCTGGCCATAAAAACTGCAGTTCTACCCATCATCAAAATGCACCCGGTGTGGAACCTCCGAGCTTATCGTGTTGTTTCCGTACCCCATGTCTGGAAGGAGGCTGAGGGATGCTGAGTACATGCAGATATTTGATTATTGTTATAAGGATAACATCAAACGTGCCAGGATTCTGCAGCAGCAACTGCTGCCTGCCAGTGAAGCACCTGCTCCTTCTTTTGTCTGGGTGCTGCCTCAGGTAAACCTATGCTGAATAATTCATGCCAGCGCTAATGCTGTTGCTGCGGACCCTTGGCGTTTCTATCTTTGCTTCCCTCCCCCTCTCCAACCAGAATAGAACCGATGACTCCTCATTAAAATATGTTCTCTCTAACATACAAAATAAGAGTATGTACATATGTACATTACATGCACTTCCTTCTCAAGGACTGGGTAATTCCTCATTTTCTATCAAATATTCCTTCTTCATGTACTTGGTCCCCCTGACTAACCTCCACACTTCCAGGTAGGCGTCCTTCAAGGACCTTTTGCTCATCTCTTCTGAGGTCTGCGAGCTCCTGGCCACCGGCGGGACGCCGCTGGGGCTGGCCCTCACCCCTGGCCTGCTCGGCGGAGAGGACCCAGCTGCTGCCCGCCCACCTTCCGACCTGCTATTTCCACCCTCTGCCGGCAGCTCCTCCATGACGAAGGGCAGCTGGTCTCCACCAGGCCGAGCCTCCTCTCCCCTGGGCTGCGCCTCCAGGTCCTCGTAGTTGCTTTGCTTTCTGGTCTCCAAGAATTTGGCCACGCAGTAAATGATGGAGCCCAGAGTGTTCACCACGACGCCGGCAATGAAGAGGGACGTGGGCTCCACGTCGCTGAAGGCCACCATGCCCACCGTGATGGTGGCGATGCTTTTCACCACGCCCACGAAGCTGGTGGTCACGGCCGAGTTGATGTAGGTGCAATGCAACGTGGTGAAGTTCATGGCGCAGCCGATCAGGATGCAGGCCACGAAGATGCTCACCATGGCCGGGTCCTTCCAGCCGGGGAAGGTCCAGGCGTGGATGGAGTCGGTGCTAGCGATGGAGCAGAGGATCAGCAGCGGGGTGGCAGACACGGCGATGACATACTGCGCCGTGAGCGGCCCGTGCTCGGTGTCTGCGCTCGCCTTCTGGATGAGCACCAGGTAGGCGGCGTGGACCAGCACGGCCAGCACGCCAGTCACGTACCCGATGGGGTCGCCGGTCAGGTCGCCAGCTCCTGGAGCGCAAAGGAAGGCGAGGAAGATGGGAAAGCCGGGGCAGGAAGGGGAAAGAGAAGACAGCGGGTGGGGTGGGGGGGGTGTCCGCTGAGGCGCGGCGTCAGGTGGCAAAGTTGACGGGGTGCACGCCGGGGTGCACGCCGCAGTTCTGCCCACCGCGATGAGACGCCAGGGCAGGGCTCGGGCAAAGCCCAGCGCAAGGCAGCCGGGCAGGCGTCTCCCTCGCCTGATCCTCCCGGCACCGCGTCTACGCCTAGCCAGGGCCACCGTCCCGAGCTGGCGCAAAGGCCACGCGGCCACGTGGTACCCCTGCCCCCTCCCCGTCGGGAGGCACCCAGAGGAAGAGGGAGCTCCAAGTTCGGAGGCGTCCAACCCGGGAAGGCTCGGGGCGGTCTCCCCGCCCGGCCCGCTCCCGTCTACCCAAGTCTCGCCCAACCCGCCCCCCAGACCCGCACGTGGGTCTCAGGTCGCCCCACCTGCACCCCCGCGCGGGACGAGGGCCCCCTACCAGCTCCGGCGGCCCAAGCCGCGTCCCCAGCATCCCCTCCCCCCGACTCACTCCAGCCCAAGGAAGTTCGCGGCCCCCCTCCTTCCGCCTCCGGGCTGGAGCTGGGAGGACGCCGGTCGGGGCTCCCCCAGCTCCCTCCGAGGAAGGCGGGGTGAGGGGGCGGCGGCTGGGGCGGGGGTCGGGAGCCGGGACCCGGGTGGGGGCGGCTCTGCAGGAGAACTGGGGGCCGGGAAGCTCGCCTGGGTCCCACGAGCGCCTCCGGCCAGGCGCGCGCTCCCATCGCGCCGTCTCCCTGCCTCAGTCTCCCCTCCTGGAAGCCGGGGCGCGCGCGGCCGCCGCGCGGTGGGCTGGGCGGGCCGGGGTGCGCGCGGGTCCGCTCACCTGCCAGCGCCGCGCCGCAGGTGGTGATGAGCACAGCGGCCAGCACCCCCGGCGAGGGCGCGCCGTTCCTGAGCACCAGGACGCCGATGAGCATGGTGACCAGGGGCAGGCAGCGCTTGAAGACGACGTACATGGGCAGGCTGAGGCCGCGCAGGGACCACAGCGTGAGGCTGGACTGCAGCGTGGAGAGCACGGCCACGCCGGCGAAGGGGCGCGCCAGACTCAGGCCGAAGGGGGGCACGGCGACGAGCCCCAGGCGCCGCAGCAGCTCCAGGCTCAGCGCCGCCGTGGAGCTGGTCAGGCACTGCACCAGGGTCAGGAAGGAGAACTGGTAGCGGCTGATGAGGAACTTGAGGAGGATGTTGAGGGAGCCCGAGAAGACGCCGTGCGCGATGGCCACCGAGATGCCCAGCACGCGGCCCCGGCACAGTCGCCGCATCGCGCCGGCCCCGCGGCCCCCGGCGGCGGCGGCGGCGCTCCGGGATCTGCGGGCAGAGGGCGGGCGGAGCGGCGGGGGCGCCGCGCGGGGGCGGCGGGGTGCGCGCCCCGCGCCGCGGCGACTGGCAGGGGGCGCCGGCCCGGCAGCAGGGCAGCTCCGCCCGTCGTCCTCGCAGCGCAGCGGCTCCGCATCCGACTGGCCCGGCGCGCAGAGGCGGCAGCGACGGGGGCGGGGGACTCCGAAAAGTGGCGGCGGTGGGGGGGCCGGTCCGAGAGGGGAGGCGGGAGTCCTCGCGACAGCGCTGTGCGGGCAGGTGACGAGCCGCGCCGGGCTGTGACCGCGGCGCCGCCGCCGTCAGGGAGGACACTCGGCGGCGGGGAGCTCGGGGGACCGCGGGCAGCGCGACGCGACCGCGCGCCGGCCACAGCCAGCACCCCCGGGGCGGGCTTTCGGGGCGCAGGCCCCCTCCTCCGACTCAGCAGCCCCCCCGCCGGCCCCCCTGTTACCGAGCCGCGGGGCGCGGGAGGGCGACCCCCCGGCCCCTTCCCTCGAGCTGCGGCGTCTCTCCACCCACACCTCCCAAGCCCTGCAGCCGGCCAGGGGAGGGCGTCTCTCCACCCACACCTCCCAAGCCCTGCAGCCGGCCAGGGGAGGGGAAAGGCCGGTGCCGGGAGTCGGGGCGCTTGCAGACCCCGGGATTCGGGCGCCGACGCCGGGACCTGCAAAGAGCCCGGGCCGCCCCCGGGCGCGCGTCAGGGTGCAGAGGCAGCTCCACGGCCTCACCGGGCGGCGCGCCCGCCCCGGAACCTTCCAGCGGGAAGCCGGGGAGGACGCGCCGCTCCGGGGGGCTCCCCGGGGCGCCCTGGGCGGGCGGGGCGGCGTGGGGCGAGGGCGCGTTGGGAGTAGGGTGGAGATGCGAGGTAAGCGAGGGCGCACACGCGACGTCCCCGGGCTCGCGTCTCTACGGGCCCGCGTCCCGGAGCCGAGCTGCTGTCCAGGGGGAAAGCGGGGAGCGAGTGGCGGCCCCGGCGGCTGGTGGGGGGCGGGGGGAGGGAAGGGACAGGGGAGGAGGGTGTGGCCAGCGCAGGAACTCCCCGCCTAGACCTCGCGGAGACGCCCGGCGGCGGCGCGCCCACTTCCCGGGCAACCCGGGGCAGCCCGCTGGGCCCTCGCGGGGGTCCTTCCCCCGGCCCGGGCACACCTGCGCCCGACGCGCGACTTGTTTGCTTCTAGTTTGGCTAAGAGGAAAAGGAACGTTGGTTGGCTGTAGGGTCAAGACTCGTGCGACCGTTTCTTTGCCTTGAGTACCGTGGGCTAGAACGTGACGTCCGCACCCGTGAGGTCATTTCGCCGAAGGGGCTCGTTCGCTCGGCCCCGGTCCCCGCCAGCTCCAGCTCGCGCTGCTCAAAACAGGCGCGAGCGGCGCGGCTGCGCTGGGGACCCCCGCGCTCTGCCTCTCGGGTTTTCCCCGCCGCGTTTCCACCTCTGTGGACGCGACGCTGGCAGATCCGAGGCTGCAGTGGTGCCTGTTCTTACCGCATCAGAAAAATAGCACTTTCCAGCAGGGCTGGCAGTATCCCTGTTGCTTTTCTTTGGGGCCAGCTGTCCGCTGAGCACCTTCCTTAGAGACAGAAAACTCGGTCTCAACCAGCCTCCCAGCTCGTGGGCATCGTTCTGGTAGGACCGGTGGGTCCTAAGGAAAATGCCTTCGAAGCGACCCACCGTGCCAACTTTCCAGGAATGCCACTGGAAAGCATTATCCCGAAAACCCATGCTTCCCTTTCCCCGAGGAATTATGGTTTGGGATGCTAAAAGGTCTAGTTACTACTATTTCAGGGACTGCTTTTCAAGTGTTTTGCTGGTCTTCCTTTTGGAGATAATGAAGTCTGAAGAAACAGTTCTAAATATGTGTATATAGTTGGTGTAAGTATGTATATATATATACAATTATAAATATGTGTATATGTTTGGTATAAGCATATGTTCAAAATATATAAACTTTGAATATTAACTTTTTAAATCCATCAGCAAATAAGTTTTCTGCTTCTGGGGACCAGCCAATGAAAGTCATTGTAAGCGACTATTATAAAGAACTGTCTGCACAGACCTAGTTTTGGAGTGATTCATTTCTGCCAGTAATTATAATTACCTCCATTTATGATACTAACATTAAGTAAAAGATTTGGGGCTGATTCAGCTCTCTTACCCTACTCATGTAGGCAAGAATATTTAGCTTAATATTTGAAAACCTACACTGGCATAAAACAGTGCATTTTCTCCACCTTATTGCATATAATTCTTTCCCATTAGGGCTTTAAATTAAAAAAAAAAAAGTTAATACTATCTCCCACACCAGTTACTAGGTAGGTTCCTAAAGAAAAATCAGAAAAATACGGATACTGAGTTCACCAATATTAACTGAAGAAGACAGTTATGAAGGTCAAAAGTTTGATCTACAGGTGTCAAGACAACAAGGGCCACTCTCTGGCTTCATTATCTTTGGAGCTAGTCAGTAAACATGGATGGCATCCAATAAATCCTTTATTCATTCAACAAACAGATCAAGTATTTTTTGCCAGGCAGCATGTTAAGCCATGGAGGACTCCAAGATGCACATCCTTCTCCATCCAAAAGGACTCACCATGGAGTTGAGATGGCTCAGTGAGTTCAGTGGGGACTTGTAGCAGCTAAAGATGGCAATCAAATTCGCTTGAGGGGCTACAGAGGTTTCCCAGAGAAGCAAATATGAACTTTAAAAAGTTGTTTTTACTTGTTTCATTATTTTTCATCATCAAAGTAGCTCACGGGCTATAACTTGCCCCAAAGGACTTGGTTGATGAGCTTGAACTTTTCCTGCAGGCACTCCCACAAGAAAGGTTTTACACTGGGATCGATGTGGGCAGATTGCATATCAGTCTCTGGCAGCTGTGTTGAGGGCGGCCCCCAGGGTCCTGAACTAGAGCCAGGCAGACCATTTAAGAAGCTGCAGTGCTGATCATCCCGAGAAAAGTTAGCAACAGCTTGAGCTGGGGTAGTGGTGGGTGGATTGAGGAAAGGGCATAGAATGGGGATTGCTTAAGAGGTAAAAGGGTCAGGAGCCAGGGATCTCTTATTACTCGTATCTTAGAACAGAGAGGCAGGAACAAGGGGAAGGTGCAAGGATGGCATTTAGGTCTAGCTCCTGGACAACTGGGCAGACAGTACTAGTAGCGAATGAAGAAATAAGTGCAGAAAGAACACCTCGAGTGAGCACGAAGAGTTGGGGTGAAACAACATGAGTATGTATAATGGCTGTGGGAGACCCAGGTGGGGAAGGCAGGAGCTAGAGATTTGGGGATATCTGGTAAATATATGGAGGTGAAAAACATTTGAGTGGGGTATCTCATGCAAAAGGCGGTCTACTGAGTGAGAAATGAATGAGTTCGTTTTTGGAAGAGTCAAATTAGAGCTAAGGCTTATAGTCTGAGAAGTGCCAAAGGCAAAAGGCATGGCTGGCTCTCAGCCTGGACCTTGCCGTGGTCCTTGATAGGGGTCACCCTGGCTACTTAGCTCTTTCGACTTGGAAACTCAAGTTTTGTCAGCTTTCTTGGGAATGATGAGGACCTAGTGGCCAGAAGCTCCACATCTTTACTAGTTCTCAGCAGCCCATTTTTGTTGTTGCTCGGAAAAGGAGATTATGTGGCAGAGCTGTGGATTTCACACTCACACAGATTTCCAATGCCAGCCCTACTACTTCCTGGCTGTTTTAACTCCTGCAAGGGTGTTTCCTTGTCTGGAAGACTGTGCACTTCCATGCAGGGACATTATAAATAGGAAAAGGGAGAGCATGCAGAAAGCAGCTCACAGAGCCCAGACCCCAGAAGCTGCTCAGTGCTGCATTGTCCCTGCAGGTGGGGAAGGAAGTTTGGGGAAGATGACAGGAGAAAGCTCAGCCCCTGCAGCCTGGAGAGTCATGCTGGTCTTCCAATTTGGAGGGAATGAGTGATTGTCCTCTTAACAGTTCAGAGGCTGCTGAGCTTGTGAACCAATCACCAGCCACTAAAACACCTTGTTCCCTTTCAGGATGAATCCAGTTCTCTGCCTTTCCAACCCTAGAGGACCCTGTGGGACCCACCCTCTTTCTCACTAATAGACTTTAAGAACCTCAGTTAAGTGTTATGAAGTTAGACTCTCCGGAACAGCTCTTGAAAAAAGGAGATAAATCAAGGCGACATTTGTTTTTCAATCAGCAGTATTTGTTTCAAAATATATATGGTAGGTTTGTTTTGTTAATAAAATCTCTCCTCTTCTAAAAGGAAAATAAACTATATCATTTCACTGTTTCATACTTAACCCATGATCTGAGTTAAGTATTTTTAAAGCTCTCTTAGAAAGCCTGTGATAGAACACCCACTGTGAACCTGCCTTTGCTGAACTGCACTGGGGGTGATGTCATAGGTTCACATGGAGGGAGGCAACAGAAAACAGCTCTAGGAACTCATCATCGTGACAGTGCTAAGGATGGGGGGGGGGAGCGCCTTGTTGCTTACAGCATACTGCTGTCAGGGAGTGTCTTCTTTTGGGGGCCTCTCAATAGCAGTTACTGTGGACTGGCCTAAGAACTCAGAAACGTACTTGCCCTGAGATCGCTCATTCAACAAATACTCAGTGAGCACCACTAGCTGCTCATGTGTTCCAGAGGTGCCAGGGTCCTGCCTGTGCAGGACTAGGACAAAGTCCTCACCCTCAGGTCTGGGCACTGATCTCTGCCTTGTCAGGATTCCCACGTATGCTGGCAGTGGCCAATTTCTAGGACTATAGGTATCTATCTGCAAACCTCACTCGGCGCTACTTCATGTCTTCTGTCTTTTACAATAATTCTTTCTGTGCGTGGCCTTAGGTTTTTTTTTCAAGAACAAGTAAGGAAATAGGTAACATTTTCATTCTGATTAAAAAGTCTCAAAAAATTCTTATTTCTCTCAGAGGCTAGTCTTTTGAAAGCGTGAAAGAGCTGTGAGAAGAAAAAGCAATATAGGGGCCTGCATAAAATATCTAAAAAAGTGTGAGTAAATGTAAAGAGAAGTACCCAAGTTCTTATGTTAGAGTTCTTATCTGAGGGAATGGCACCAAGTTCTTGAATCTCATCACTCTGTCTGTCCAGTACACAGTAGATGCTCAGCGAGTCACTGCTAAATAAAGGAAATTTATACTAGAGCTTATGCCAGATCTATCTGCATCTTATGTCATCTTGTATTCATACCTATACTATATTTTATTTTATTTTTCATTTGTTTATTTTTGCCTATACTATATTTTAAACATAATCTTGTTGGGAATGCCATAAAGTAATAAATGATTTAAGAGATGCATTTATTTTTATCAACAGCAATTATTATAATTTACATAAAAATGACAAATTAAAAATAAACTATAACACTATCAACATAATTGATGGGGCACCCGTAATTTAATCTATTTTACAATAGAGATATTTTAATGGCTACTACAAGATATACCATAACATTAATTATTTCTTAGGATTTTAAGAAGTATGGCTTAAGTACCAGGTTTAAGTACTGAAGGAAGTCTTTATCAGCTGTTCAGAACTGATTGCAGGACAAGTTTTTAAAATTTGAAACCTGAATAGCATATAAAAGCATAATGTCTATATTATCAATAGTTAATTTATTTCCTGTACAGTAGTTCTCCAGCCAACAACTCTGTTTCTTTGTTCCTTGTAATATAGCTCAGACAGGCATAGTGAGACAAGCAGGATCATATATCTTTATCGTTTCATCCCAAGCACAGTCAGCCACCTAGAAAACAAACAGAAGAAGAAACAATATGTAGCCACTCATTACTAGAATTATTCAGCACCCAAAGGATGGCTTTATACAAAAGATATAAATTCATTCTTCATGGAGTTGTTTTTTTTTTTTTAATCAACCTTCAAATAAACCAAAAACATATGATTAAACTGTAGTTTCTTGCAGGTATTTCTACAGGCTTTAGTGTGCATTAAATCACCTGGTGGACTTGTGAAGCCACAGATGTTGATCTGACTCTCAAAGCATGGTCCCAGGGCCAGGAGTGATCTACAACCCGGACTCTTTAATCCATGGCCCACAGACAGGTTTCAGAAAGTCCATAAATGTACTAGCTGTGAATAGAATCAACCAGGGAATATGCAGCCAGAATTGAGAACATTTTATATAAAATCTCTGATGTATATCAATTTTCTCAACTGGGCTTTTGTTATATGTGTTAAGCTGTACATTTCCCAAAGTATTTCATGTGCAGGAATGTTTCTGTTATTGACTACCAAGAAATTTAAAATTTAATAGCATATTCAAATATTCTCCACACAGAATGAGTAGATTAATTTTCATTAATATAATGAAAAACATGGTATGCCATGTTTTTATTTAAAACCTAAGTTTCAAATCTGGTAGACTGTTAGGTGATAAGAAAAGAGTAAATAGGAAAAAGACTAAAAACATAACTGTTGAAACACAACTGAACCATCCTTAAAGAAAACTCCTACCACTCCTGAGGGCTGCCTGCACACCTGGGTCCCTAGCCGTCAGAGCTCCCTTTCCAGCGGGGAGCAAAGGGAGTGAAGGATCCTGGGTAAGCCCCCTAAGCTGAGTGAGCCTGGGAGGGGGGACAGGGTGTGGGGGTTTTGGTGGCCCCACCCACCAGCAGAATGGCTGATGCACACGGCAGCCATATGCAGCCCGGATCAGTGGAGTCATGTTGCCCCCTGCTCCCAGCCAAAGGGGAGCATGGAAGGGTGCAGGCTCTGCCATCTGGGCAGTGCCCCCACACCAGGAGGTACCAGTGCATGAGTGGGGGTTGGGAGAGGGAGAGAGTCCCTTCCATTTCACTCTCACTCCAGCTAAACTTCCAAGAGGAGGAGCAAGAACATGCATGCACAACATAAACCCCATCGTAGAACAGGTGAGGGATCACGCAAAACTCCAGCCCACAAGCCTGAGCTGGACACAGCAGATGGACAACTGAGAGAACCAGTGCATGCAAGACAAGAGAAACAACTGTAGAGACATGATGTCACAAAGCGCACCTATGCGTTCACCAGGTCAGAAAGACCCAAGCCCTCATTTCGGAGATGCCTTCTAGGAGAGCAAAACCCCCTCCCCACACTATGGGAGAGGAGAGGACGACCAAAGATGGGGTAATCGGCTCCACACCAAAGCTGCAAACTGAGGCAGAGGAGATGATCTACAAAGGTCATTCACAGATGCCTATATCCACATAGAAACTTCTTCACCAACACTGGCTGGGGGTGAGATCCCCTAAATCTGACACCAGAACCATAAGGTAAAGCAGCTAAACAGCAGAGATGGGATTGGAGAAGACGTCTTGCAGCAAGAAAACATGGACAGATCACAAATGAATACAGATGGGCCACCCAACACAAACTTAAGACTGAGAACCTATCAGCAAGGTTCACCTGGTTCCAACAATACAGGCCCTCACCCAACGAAAGCGCACTGCTACAGGAAAGAAAGAGACTAATGAACTCAACACAGACTAGTAAACAACAAAGAGCAGGGTTTGAGAGAAAAGAGGGGGCACCAGAGGGAGGGGGGGAGGGGAGGTATCCCAAAACAACTTACCAAGATTGTGATCTAAAGAATAAAATAAATAATATTAAAAAAATAAATCAATCAACTTTCATCTTTTGATAAAAGAAAATTACTACCCCTACCTGAATTGTTACTAAAAAGTTTAATTTCCTGATGTTATTCTATAGAAGCCATGTATCCACAATTTCTATTTAAAACACACATACACAAATTGTCAATCATTTAAATTCTATTTAATAGCAATATTTTATTTGAGATTTGCATGTTGTTGAGTTCCAAATGGCCTGAAGTGGTTTATAGATCAAATAGATCTAATAAAGAATCAAATAAAGCAAATATAGATTTTTTTTTTAAAAGTCTGTACTCATGGGAACAAATGAAGCCAAAGCTTTCAGCATCAGAATGAGCACACTACCTACTCAAACAGTAAACCAGGCCTTATGCCTGGTTAGGCATTATGTAGAGTAACTAAGAGAGAAGGAAAGCAAGCAGGCTCTATGATTCTATTTTCTTTCTAACTACAGGTACATATGGATATAACCACTTTTGTGTAACTAAATCTGAAGGCTTCTCTGTATGAGTCAGGTATTATCTCTTGATCAAATTCATATACTCTGTTTTATAAACCATAAACCTTGAATAAATGCTTGTTGAATGAATTCATGTAGGAGCAGTTTCTTTCTTCCTCACTAGGTCTTGTTGTGTAGAGCTGTGTTGATAAACTGCACCAAATTGGGTGTGAGGCTAGAGAGTCAAATGAAGGCAACAGGTTATACAGGACTTCTGCATTTCACACACATTATTTAGGGAGGCTTCACAGAGAGTGTTCTCCTAGATCAAACAGTCCTTGTTACTACAAAGCTGTTTTATTTATTTTATTTTATTTTATTTTATTTTATTTCATTGAGATTAGGTCTCGCTATTTTGCCTGGGGAAACCACAGGCTCACACTGCCCAGGGTACCATGAACTCAAGCGATCCTCAGCTTCAGCTTCCAAGGTAGCTGGGATTACAGGCGTGCGCCACCACGCCCAGTTAGTTTTTGGGACTAAGTCTTGCTATGTTGCCCCGGGCAGGTCAACAAAGTTTGTAATAGCTACATTCCTCTATCCAGCCACTTATTTAACAGGTAGTTATTTAGCACCTCCCTTATGCCACAAGTATGCCAAGGATAGTGCTGGCCTCTATCCCTACAGATCTTGGTTCCAGTAGAGATATGGACATAGTGTGCAGTGACAAGCATGCTGACAGGGATGGTGCACATGGCATCCAGAAGTAGGGAAGGGGTTGCTATAGCCAAACAGGAGCAAAGCACAAGCTTTCAGAAGGAAACATAATCCAAGCTGTGGCTTAAAGGAGTGTGACTTGTTAGTTTTGACCTTTTCTTTACCTTTGTTTTGTTTTCCCTATATCCCACCTATAAGTGAAACCATCAGTTTTTGTCTTATTCTTTCTGGCTTGTTTTCACTAGCATGATTCCTTCTAGGTCCATCCATGTTATCACAAGTGCATCAAATGTGTCTTTTTGATTGCTGAATGGTATTTTATTGTGTAAATATACCACAACCTTTTCATCCATTCCTCTGCTTTGGGACATTTGGGTTGTTTCCAAAATCTGGCTATTGTAAATAGTGCTGCAATAAACATCTGAGTACGGGTGTCCTTTTGAATTAGTGGTTTGGTAGCCTTTGGGTAGATTTCCAATAGTGGAATTGCTACATTGAAGGGTAGTTCCATTTTCAGTAGTTTGAATAAAAACATACAGCTAGGAAGAGGAAGGGAGGAACCAAGGAAAGGATGAGCACAAAAGATCAAGATGGCAGTACACGGGTGATATGTTGGTGGGAGAACCCCGGGGAATAAAATGATGTAAAAAAAAAAAATGCATGCACACGCACACACACACACACACACATCCCTCAAATATATAAACAATAATAAAAGAAAAAAAAGTTTTAAAAAAGGCTTAAAAAAAAAAAAGGAGTGTGCCTTTGCCAGAGAATGTTTGCTGTTATTGTTTGTGGAGTGGAGACATGATGGGAAGAGATAGTGTGTTTTAGGCAGTGGAATAAAGATAAATGAGAACTAAAAAGGTCTAGGTGGAGGACAACTAAATTGCATAGTAACTCCTCTGATGAAACAGTCTTTTGAGATGAGGCTTTTTCGTCTAGGATTCTTGTAGGCTGATGGCAAAGGCCCTCTCATATTTGATCTTCTTCCCTTACAGTAAGTGTATAAGCAGACATCACAAGGAAGAGGCCCCCAGGCTCTGCTCCTTTGGCCTAAGGATGTTCAAGTAGAAAATTATTTCCTAACTTGCAGGCCCTGGTTAGAGTGCATCTCATCCCTGTCTGAGTTCCTTAATTAATCTAAAATTAAAATGCCAATCTTTTCATAAAAACTCAAAAGTAAAGAAAAAAAGTCAGCATTACAAGAAAAAAAGTTTGCCAAAATGTTAGATTTCTTTACTTAATATAAAACTCAGAATCAATCTTCTTCATTATTATTTGAAGAACTGTCATCTTCCAGAGCAGTGAAAAATAACTAATAGGTTAAGATTCAATATAAGTTCTATCCTAGTTATTTCACTTTGATCTTTAATTAGCAAAATAAATCTAAGTTTTAAGGATAAGTGCACAGATTGGAAATAACCTCTCTTGTTACTGTGTTAATGTCAAATTTTTTGCATATAATGACGCTTTCTTGAAGAACTGGATAGAAATTTATTATCTATCAATATGTAGTCTATTAATATCTAAATATAGCTATGGTATATATACCTGACATCCTCAGAGATGGAATGCTTAAGAGCGACTGCATTAACACAATGGAAAACCACTCAGCAATCAAAAGAGAAACCTGTGCCATTTGTGGCAACGTAGAACGGATTATGCTAAGTGAAGTCAGAAGGAGAAAGATAAATATTGGGTGATATCACTTATATGTGGAATATAGAGAAACAGACAAAATGTGCAAGCAGACCAAGGGATTATGGTGATGGGAGAACTATAGGGACTACACCTGAGGGAAGAAATCAAATACCATACAAAAATGAACAGCAATGTAAGAAAATAAATGTAAAAACAACAAAAAAGAGTATTAAATAACTATTTCAGCATTTGCTATATGCAAAGTACTGAGCTTAACCCAATGAGCTACAGCCTCCCATTGACCCAAGGAGAATACTAAAGAAACAAATCCAGTCCATAAGAAGTTTCTAATTATTTTACCATAAGTGGATCAAAAAGACTTGTTTATAAAATATCCTCAATAATAATGGCCCCATCAATTTCATTATAATGAAAATACTAGATGTTAATACAGCTACAATTTAAAAAACAAATTCATAATCCTTCATTTTATCGATTCTCTTCATTTTATTAAAATGTATACATGCCTCTAAAAAGTAACATCACAAAGTACTCAAAATAGCTGTTAATAAAACAAAGACTTCCTAATGACCCATGAAGAGATTTACTTTGCTGACAAGTGTTTTAAATCTTATTTCTCAATATCTTATTTATCAATCTTATTTATCAATAACTCTTTTCTTGGACAATTGCTTTTGGTCTTGGAAACAATCTGTTCTACTTATCTGTATGACATTTGGTCACTATAGCAAAAAAGAAAAAGGCAAAAAGATGCAAAGAGAATGAAAGAAATCACTAACAGTGAAATCTAAATGCTGAAAAAGTGACCCAGTAATTATGCTGCAGCTGAGTTATGGTTTAAAGGACATGTTTTACTGATTCAAGTGGCTTACAATAGAAAATGACCACAGAGGAAGACATGTTTTATTATGCTAATCATTATGAAGCTTATGGAAAGGTGAGAGTTGACTAGTATACTAAAGAAGCCCTTTATATTCAATTATTCACTCAAAATGTTATTAATAGTTTGCATTAATCCACTAGGTACTACCCAGTTGCTACACAATTGGCACTCAAATATATACTGCATAAAATAAAAAGAAGGGGAAAGTAAACATGAAGAAGGGTAAGGGCAACTAACAGTGGCTAAAAAATCAAAACGACTTCAAAGCAAAGTCAAGTAGGACCAAGATCCCAAATTAAGTTTTTTAAAACATAGTTTGTAGTGTGCAGTCAACATTTTTACTTGGTTTGTAAAAGCAATACTCTGTATTCTAGGGCAAGGAAAATGAATGAAAGACCATATAATTCAGTAGTGGAAGCCAGAGAGAAGCTTGTTGACAGTTCTAGAAGCTCACACTGCAAGGGCTGTCCACAGAATCCAGCGAAGAAGACACAGGCTAACACACCCATCTTAGAAGCACACTAAGCTCCTACAGAGCTGTGTCTGGGGAATGTTATGGCTAAAGGAAAACAAGGGCTTATTATATAATTTTAAGGTAACAATTACACAATTATGAAAGCATCAAGAAGGAAACAGCAAAGACTAATGCCTGAGGACACCAGGTGCTTCTGGCACATGTTCTTTTCAACGCTAGAGCTACTCTGTGACAGACGCACCTCAACATAATATATTAGATAAAAGGTGAACAGGACACAGTTATCACAACTACTAGTTTGTCCTCTTCTAAAATCTAATTTTCCAACCTCATACTACTACTTTTAAAAGTTTTATTCACTATCAACCTTTAAACCTGGTATCTGAGATGGTAGGAACAGAGATTTGAATAAAAACATGAGTTGAATGTTTAAATGATACCTGTTCCTTCAATTATAAGTCAAATGTACTTGTAAAAACACATGAATTAGTTTAAATAAGAACAAAGCCCAAGCATCTTCCACTGAAACAAAATGAAAACCTTGCTTCATACATACAATAATAAGTAAAATTTCCTCTATCCTATTTTAAGCAAAAATATTGATTGTACCTACATGTTCCTAGCATGTATAGACTAGGATATTCATTTGTTAAAGATTTTCTTTACTAAGCATTCTGGCAGTTCCAGAAGATAAATTCATACATGAAGTATAACTATGAAAAACAGGTGCACATTCAGAAAACAACTACTTAAAATGGTCACCTCTGGGGGTAAGAACTAGGAGGCAGCAAGAGAGGGTTTCTGGGGGTGCTGGTAATGTTCTACCTTAAATGATCATTAGGTGGGTAAAGTCACTTCTTAGTAACTTACTAAGCTGCATATTTAAAACATATGTATTTTTCAGTGGGATGTTACACTTGAATTAAGTTTCTCTAAAAAGATTGAAAGAAACATGTTAATATTATATAAGAGAGATTCTTCCTGGAGTGGTGGTATCATGGGTAACTCTTTATTCTTCCAAATATAATTTCCCAATTTCATCATATGAAAAATAAATATACTTTGTTAAATATATAAAGGTGATCTCTTGGGATAAACTAATAATATCTACTTTGAAACGGATTAAAAGAGAAATATCTCCCAAAAGGAATGTGTTAAAGATATGTAAATCTGTGCCCAACTGATAAATACTAAACCTAATATCAATGAACATTTGAAAGAATAGACTTGATACTGCAGAACATGAAGCCAGGAATTCTAAAAATACAGTAATATGGAAAATCCCATTATATAAATGGGTATATCTCAGGTCTAGGTGCATAAAACTAAAAACAGAAAAAAAAGGTATCCAATTTAGAAATAGTAAGGATAAGAGAAAATGCCATGACTGTACAAATCATGATCAGAGGGACCAAAAAATTCAAAGGAAAAAAAATTATCTGAAGTGAAAGGTAAGGTTAGGCTGGTTAACAAGAGTGGGCAAGGAGCATTTCTCAGCAATTATCCTTAAAGACTGACCCCAGACATTTATTTGTCAAGTTTTAAATCTTGAAAGATAAGTTCTTACATTCTGCCAAGAAGAAAGGAGATATAATAAGAAGGTCTTTGGAGCTCATTTTTCAGATCTCTAAGAAGGAGAAAGTTAAAAAGGAAAAGAATCACAAATACAAGAACTCAGATGAATCTCTTTTACAGCAGAGACTATAATGAGACAGTGAATGCCCACACTAACGTCAGCAAAGCCCTCAACATCACCAGAGAATTAATAGGTTTTTGAAAGATAAAAAGGCTTCTCTAAGAGATGAGAGAAACAGTCTAAGAGATTAAACTCTGATCAAGGGTGAAATTAAATTAACATGCAATCAGTAACTTGCCCACGCAATGTGAAAAACTAGGATAAATATGTCAAAAGTAACTGAAAACTACCAACTAGCCAATGAAAGATTTGTATGGTCGATTTTCAATGGCTACAAATTTGTCCCAAATTTGTCTCATTCTTATTCTCCACTGTCCTCATGACTTGCTCTGCAACAGAAAAGATGCTACCTGACTTCTAACCTAGTCCGGAAGATACATTGTAGTTTTTGTTCTCACCATCTTGGAAACCTCCAGCCACTATGTGAAGAACCCTGGGCTCTAGAAACCAAAGAGCTCCAACCTTAGCCCCAGCTAAGCACCAGAGAAGGGAGCCACTTACCAGAATCCAAGCCAGACTGAAAGAAGAGCTGACTAGCTGAGTCTAGTCCCAATGGCTGACTTATAGACTTGTGAACAAACACACCTGCTTAGGCCATTAAGTAGGGTAGTTAGTTACATACAACAGATAACTGAGAGAAAAATTAATAATATAAAAGTAGAGAGAAAAACCAAGAACTTCATTCTTATCTCCTCCAAAAGGAGTTTATGTTAATTGATATAAACAAATTAGTAACGTGAATAATACAAACATTTGTATTAAAATGTTCTTATAAGTTAAAAAAAAACAAAATATTGATTGAGATTATCACCTTAGTTTGAAAGGTACGAACATTGAAAGTTCAAAGCAGAACAGAAATAAAACGAGGGAAAAAATAATTTAGAAATAAATCTATAGGGTCAATAGTACAAAGTCACTTCTGAAAACGAAAATTAACTAGATCCAAAGACCCAAAAAAATCTCTTCTTCAAGTAGATCCTAAATCCAAGATCAAGTCTTGATCTAGTGATTTCTCAGTCTTTTACATGTCACTTTTGAAGTTTTTTTTTAATTTGAGTGTTTAGATCAGTTACTTTTCATATAACTGTTGAAATCATTGGATTTAAAGGTTTCTATTTATAAGATCATGTCATTTGCAAACAGATAAAATTGTATTTCATCTTTTCAAATTTGGATGCCTTTTTATATCTTTTTCTTGCCTAACTGCTCTGTCTAGGATTTCCAATGTAATACTGACTAGAAGTGAGAGAAAACTACCTTGTTTTTATTTCTAATTTTAGAAAAAAAAGCTTTCAGGTTTTCACCTTTGAGTATGGTGGCTTCTGAGTTTTTTTTATATGGCCTTTAATTACGTTGAGGTAATTGGTTACTTCTTATAATTATCTCCACTACTGGCATATTAGTTATACCTCTTTTACTCTAACTTATTAATGGCTACTTTATTATAGGGGCTATAATATACATCTTGCATTTATCAAAATCTACCTTCAAATAATGCTATATCACTTCACAGGCACTTGAAACTTTACAACAGTCTACTTCTAGCCACCCCCCTCTTTCTTCTCTCATTCTTTATACATTTTACTTTTACATGCACTATACTCTCTTTTGCCTTAGGTAGTTATTTTTCAGAGTGATAAAATTCAGTTATAAAGTATCTTGTATATTGACTTCATTTTTCCCATTTACAGAGATCTTATTTCGTCTCTTTCTCCATTCTTCTTTTCCTTCCTTTTCTTCCTCCTCCTCTTCCTTCCTCCCCCATCCACTTTCCTTTTTCCCCTTTTTTCCTCCTACACCTTCTCCTCCTCTCTCTCATCCAAGTACTGACTAGGTCCAACCCTGCTTAGCTGCTTAGCTTCCAAGATCAAACAGTGTGTCTGTCCATCCGGCTGGCTCTCTCTCCTCTCTCTCCTCTCTCTCTCTCTCTCTCTCTCTCTCTCTCTCTCTCACACACACACACACACACACACACACACACACACGCACGCAAACACACCCCTTTGTTTCTTGTTTTGATCTGGGGATAGTTGTTCTGACAAAACTTCCTTTAACATTTCTTGTAGCAGACCTATGCTCTCAGCTTTAATATGTCTGAAAATATCATTTCCTCTTTATTTGCCAAATGAGGGCAAGTCAAGAACTGTCAATTATATATAAACTGAACTTAAAACTGAACTTCAGTTACTGAAAAAGTCTCTCATGCTCCTCTAGATGCAACAAGCTTTGCCAAAGAGTTTAACTTGGTCATCCATATTTATGAAATGTTACTCTGGTTGATATCAACTTATGGTCTAAGAGCCAAAGTAAACTGGAAAAATCCTTTAGATTCCTCAAAAAAAAAAAACTGATCAAATAAATGCTTTTACATTAAGAAAGGTCCCCCGAGAGTCATCTTTGAAGTCTTCCTCAAATACAGATAGAAAAAAAATAAAACAATGCATTCAAAGAACTGAAAAGAATGTGCTTAATTTGAAAATAGTCTAAACAATATTCAGATACAAGGACATGAGCTATAGTACCTTTTCCCTGTTCAATTCTCCCTTTGATTAATGGGCTAGAGAAAGAACTTGCTATTCTGGTGAAATGGCACCAACTTAATTCTATCACCATGGCAACTTATGACCTGGTGAATTTGATCCAACAACACTCTAAAACCCTTAATAAGCAACCAAGAAAAAGATGACACAAGCTCAAAATGTACAAATCTAGGCAACACAAATTCAAATGCAGCTAATAATGGGTAAACCACCCTTTCAAAGTGACATATTTCCAAGCCCATTATTAAGAAGAGTGCTGCTCCAAGGAAAAACAGGCAGAACTTATTGCCTTAACCCTTGTCTGTGACTTGGCTAAAGAAGTTGCTAACATTTATACTGATAGCAGATATGTCTGTGGAGCTTGCCATGATTTTGGCATACTTTAGAAACACAGGGGATTTTTTAATCTCTTCCGGGCAGTTAATAAAAAAGAGCTATTAAGTCCATCACATGGCTCATGGGAATATGAAAATAGTATCACAAGAGGAAATATCAAATAGTATTGTTAGGAATCATCTCCCAAAATTGCCTCAAAGGTTTATCACAGGTGGCTTATGTGACCCAAACATAATCTGAGTAAACCAGTTCACCTCAATGAGCCACTTTCCCTTACCAACAAGCTCACCTGAAAGATGGCAGTTGGAGTTATTAACAGCTACCGTTGCAAGAGTATAAGTGTGTTTTAACAGTGGTTTGCATATTTTCTCCTTCAGTTGAAGAGACATGGGTCCTATGTCCAAAGGGACAGTACACATAGTGAATGAATTACTATTTGAGGAGGAATCCCTTTAAAGTTTCTTATGAACCCATTTTCCAGGTCATACCATACAATCTGTTTTAACAAATGGACAAATCTTAGAACATTTTAACATGTTCATTGTGTTTACTCTCCCCAGTCTTCTGCGCTGGTCAGAAAAACAAATGGAATTTTAAAGACTCAACTGCTAAGACTGACAGAATCTTTCAGTCACCCCTGACCAAAGACTCTACCTCTGGTTTTGCTTACCCTAAGACCAACACATTCTGAGAAATATGGACTATCATCTCTGAAACAATTATAGGCAGAGCCATGAAATCAAATCAAGGCCTATACAATCAATCCTTCTGAAAGGGAGTATTATAACTGCACAGAACTCATGGGAGCCCTCAAAAAAAAAAAAAAAAGAATTCAAATCTGGTAACACAGTCATCCCCCAGTGCACTTCTGGGAGAAGAAGACTAGCACCACCATGCACTATGATCTCCAGCCAGGAGACTTCACGTACTAGAAAATGTTACCTTCCATTCCCTGTGAGAAAGGACCTACTGGGTACTGCTGATAAATCCTTGGGTAAGCACTGACTCACAGATTCAAGTTTCTCACTTTAAAGAGAATTCTCCCCCAAATGGATCTCTCGGGCTGTGGAGCTGCGGAAACTTAAGTTCCTGGGAAACAGACCTACTAACACAGCAGGCTCCCCTCATGGAGAGGAAGCAGACGACAGCTGACGGAGACAGCCCAAGGCTCTGCCAGATCTGCAGAGCTTCTCTGCTCTAGAATGAAAGGCATCCCTGAAGCCTTCAGGATTTTGTTCTAATAGTTGGAATGATCTTTGACGATTACTTCACACTGTGGATAAATTATCCTGATGGTTTTACTAATAATACCTTTAAGACCTCATTAACCCTCCCCCTCATTTCACTCACTGTTGGTGCTCTAGTAATTGATATTCTAATAAGAACTGACAATTTTCCTGAAACTGTCTGCTCATTCTTCACATTAGAAATTTCACCAATGACATCTGGTCTTTCCCTGAATTCATAACCCACGTCACTATTTATTTATTCTGTAAGATAAATACCTTCAAATTTTAAATTTATTTTTACGCGTGCGTCATTCACATCTTATTTTTTCACACCATCATCCCTACATCCCTTTGACTCTTTTCCCTTCCTTCTTTGTCTCAAAAACCTCAACCTGTTTGTTAGCCTCCTACAAGTCACCCTTTAAATCAACTACCCCAAATTTTCTAACTGGGTCTCAGAAATCTCTTATTTTTATAATTATGGCCATTGTATTCTAGAATTATTTTGTATGGAGGCAAAAAAATGACTTTTATACATATAGTCCAAAATCTGGCTCAGGCAAAGAACCTTTCTAATTGTGGGCTAGGCCATGTTTCTCCTGCTGTAATGTGAAGTCTACTTTTGATCCTATTTTCATTCTTGTCCCAATTTCCCTTTCTTAGTCACCAACGCATGCAACCCTGCAACACTTTTCCACTATCAAGTACAATTATTCCAGCCAAGTTACCTTTACCTTGCCTTTACTTGACTCCCCATGTGGACTAGTAACCATGGCATTCAACTCTTGACTGTCATGACACAAATAGTTATAACCACAATTTCCTCACCATTCTTGATAGTGGAAAGACCTACACTACCTTCTATTCTCTTCTGTCTTTCTTTTACAGCTTCTCTTCTGACATGAAGTATGGAGAGGAGGTTGACCATGATGAGGGGGAAATGACTTCTCTATCGTAGCATCCCAACTACTTAGTGGGAGTTGAATGTAGGACCACCTGCTCTGGAAGTGTACCAACTGTTCCATTCTTCAACCCTTTCCATGGGACAAGGTCAATGTAGAACCTTCAATGTGTTAAGCACAGTACTTTTGGGGATGGTTCACTGAAAAGTCAATCTTTCAAGAGGAGAGAGGAAGGACCAAGATTCAGGAAACAGCTTTGTCTCTAATATTTCAAAAGCTCAAGTTCATATAGCAAAAGCGAACAGACTGATTTATATACCCTGTTAGGCCCCAAAGTCAACAATTTTGTTCATAAAAGCAAGAATGCCACACACAGAGTTATCTGTGAACTGTAAGGGTAGAAAAAAAGCATCAGAACCCATTACCTGAGTAGGACTCTGAAGACTTAAATCTAAACCACAGGTAAACTCTGTGTGATGTTCCACTGTTTCAAGAAGAGGGTCAGGATTTGAAAAGTTCCAGAATCTGTAAATAGAGACAAAAAGAAAGAATTTAAGTGTTAAAACTACTCAGAAAATGTGATCAAAACAGATTCAACCAATTCAGAAATGCAGAGTCCCACTGTCCTTTATTAAAAAAAAATTCTACTAAAAAGTACTTGATTATATAAAAAATGCAATTATTAGTAAATCTACCTTTATAAGAGATTATTATATTTTCATTAGTATACCTTACAGGATGAAGTCTTAATAAGCTTTAGGCACTTTTTTTTTTTTAACAGAAAACAATATAATGCACAAGGACATTTGGGATGAGAGACACTACGTTTTTGCGGTAATGTTTAGAGGCATTTATGATCAGAAAATAATGATACCAGATTCCAAAACTAACATTTTGTCGTTTTAAATACTACTTCATTTCTCAATGATTAACATGAAAAGATCTGGGGTTTAATTTACATTTCAACAGCAACTCAAATTCTTCAAAAAGAATCATGAAAATCTCTTTTAATTCTGAAACTTTTATGAGGCACAGCCTCTCTTATAGATGCAAGTCAGTGTAACTTCTAGAGTCAAGAGAAACTGAATTATGTTTTCCTGGGCCAATATTAAGTATTCTATTTATCTTCTACAGGCTGGGAGTGGAAATACTTACCACAATATATTTCTGATTTCTACTGTACAGGGAAGAATTTGGTCATATTTTCAATACACAAAATAGTATTTTATTTCTAAAGCTTATTTGCTCATCAACTCTTTTACTTGACTCTAAACATACCATACAAATGGCACATTCAGAACCAGAGAGTCATACCCCAATTCATTTGCTCTAATGATCAACAATATGGAATTGAAGGTTTAGTCAGATCTCTTTGAAAGAGTAAATACACAAAACCAACAGCCACAGTTTGTTTAACCTGGTGGTATTATTTCCCTAGTAAATACAGAGTTAGCCTTATTAAGTTTAAAAAGGAGTGTTGCTATGGATAATTTACTGTATGGGTACCAGAGAAACAATGAAATAGATAACTGAAATTTACAAGATATTTAAGCATGATTTTATTTTTTGAAACAAATGAGGTCAAAACAGTGAAAAAATAAGCTGTTGTCCTTCTCAGAAGTCATAATAGTAGTCTCCACTGTCTGTGTATTTGGTTCTTTGGATCTAGAGATAGTGAATTATACTCAAATCTAATTTTCTAGATCTTGATAGCATTTATATAAGCAAAAGTAAACTGTAATTGTTTAATTTCATTTCTAAGATATGGTCATTCACTGATTTTCATTATTGGAAATAGCAACCAAAATGATTTTGCATCTAACCATTATGGTCCCCCCAAAAATTCTCAAAAGAAGGCCAGGCACGGTGACTTGTGCTTGTAAACTTCAGCCTATGAAGCGGCAGGGGCTAGGGATTGCGGTTCGAGTCCCACCTGGGGCCCGTAGCGAGACCTAGTTCCAAAAAATACAGCTGGGTGTGGTGGCATGCGCCTGTCATCCCAGCTGGGAAGCTGAGGCTGGGGATTGCTTGAGTCCGTGGTACCCCGGCCAACAAGAGCCTGCGGTTCCACGGGCAAAAATAGCGAGACCTAGTCTCAACAAAAAAAAAAAAAAAAAAAAATTCTCAAAAGAGTTTTTAAAATATACATTTAATATGGAAAAGAAAAAGAAGGAATTGAAAAGTAAATCCAAAATTACTGTGAGATGGGCCAGTAAAAATATATGCCATGATTCTACATACAATGGAAGGGGAGAAGACCTGGAGATGCCAAGATTTCCACAAGCAAGGGAAAAAGGGAGGTGTGAGTAAGTTCTGAACTAGCAGTGTCCACAGCCAAACTGCTCCGGTGGCTCAGAAGGAAATTCACCCTTGGGAGTTCCAGGAGAAGATCTCTTCAGGAAACACAACAATGATGTTTCTTGGGTTGCTCTTCAGGAGTCAATGCTATCTCCCCAAAGGGCACGTCACTAGAAACATTCTTTGAGAAGGTCAATTTGATGCAATCCAGGTATTTGGCTCTCTGACTTTGTTAGGAACTCAGACTTTACTTCAATAGAATACAGGACCTCAATGCTTTTTAGAAAAACCAGAAAAACTAGTTTCTAAGGATAATAAAAAGGATTTTTTATATGTTCCTGACAAGTACTCAGAATGCACTGTCTTTTTAAAATTATTACTATGTTTTGAATCATGAAGGATAGTCTTATGGGAAAGTAGGATGCCCAACAAAGACACATGCAAAATCATGCAATTGTAGCTTGAAATTGTGATAAGGGAAATCACACAGGCAGAAAGGTTGAGTTTCTATAAAAGGTATTTTTAACTTGCGCCGATACATAGCTAAATATGCAGTCCACACGGTTTCATGTTACAAAGTCACATTCATCATCACTTTAACCTGGGAAAAGTTCTTAGGTACTTATCTGCACCCTGCAAAACAATTTCATCAAATAAATTGTGTGCCAAAATTCTAGGAGGTGAAGGGTTAGGGTTAAAGAATATATAATATACTACTATATCAGAAATGATATAATACACCAAGTGTATATTACAAAAATGATAAGATTAATTTCCAGCAGAACAACTGACTAAGTAACCAGACCAACATTCTCACTGAAAACAATTAAAATTTCTAAATAAAACAAAATCAAACAAGCCACCAACACAAAAAATTTCATTCAAGTATCAATTTGGGTAAAATCAAAGTGAAGACAAATCCAGCACAGTAAATGAAACAGTGAAGTCAGATTTTGCTCTGCGAAGATTTGTTAAACAGGAAGATTAAGCATCACTTTTCTTAATCTCAAGGGGACAAGTAGCCAGGAAAATCAACAGAATTACTACTACTATTCATCACTTAAAATTAATTTTCAGAAAACTGAACGGTCAAAACAAGTTAAATACAGTAAGTCATACAAGTTATATAGTTTCTAAATACTAAGTAAATTTCTAAGTAATTGACACAAGTGATACATTAAGTTTTTAATGTTGAGAAAATCAAAGGCTGGCCAATGTGTCTAAACATTACAATTTATTTTTTAAATTGCTAACAGAATTTTAATAACAAAAAATATATATTTCTTCTCTCCTTCCCACTCTTGAATGGCAACAATTGTCAACAGTTCAATGTACCCATGTCTAGAATTTTCTCATGTATCTCCATCAATGTTCCATGGGGAAGGGGTGAGCTACAAGGAGATGTTGACCAGGTAAGTAGGCATTCCGGAAACTGTTCCCATATTAGCAATTACGGGAGTGGAGAAAGTCTCTGTTTGCAAATTTCTCTGAATGTTAGGGTCCTATAATCCCTACAGATCCCAGGGTCTTTAAGCATCTATCACACAAGTAATATGGCTCCTTTTTATTGAGAGATGTTAGGCTACACAAATCATTAAGTAGTAATATGCCAAATACGGAATATTATTTTTAAGTGAAATGTTTGTTATGGTAAGCATATATACTACTTGGTGCCTTTTTGTCTCTTGGCTGATGAAATCATTGCCTATTTAAGCTCTCTCATGGGAAGCAAATATACTGGACAGGCTTCCAATGATTAAAAATATTACAGAATTGTAGGAACATTTTTCATTTAAATTGGAGATGGAGAGACAAATTAATCACAGTACAATATCTTAGCTGAGTCCCTTTTTGCCTTCTGACTCCACAATTCTTTAACAAAGCAAGCATGTTAAACAAAACATCAAAACTATTTCAAAAAATTAAGCTGAAATTACATTGACTAAAATATAATTTGAAATCTCTATACTAATGCTTTTGAAGTGTAGCCAACAGAGGAATTCAACACAATGTTTAAGATGTTTTCCAAAGTTTGTCCTTTCCTTTCCTGTCCTCAACTTATGAGTTAGTCAATAATTCTGTAAATCTTTTCTAAGTGCAAGAAAAAGATGGGAAGTGTTTTGTCAATTTTCAATGCCTTCCAAGTACCTCAATTTATGTTTTTTAAATTTAATTTTAAGCATATCAACTGTTATACTTCCTGATATTTGCACAACCTACAGTGATGAGGAAAAAAAGTCAATTTCTTTTTCTTGTCATTTACTCGTTAACTCAGTAATTTATTATGCCAAGTACATGCCAACCATTTCTCTAAATACCAGAAGGAAGAGAGACACAGTGTCAACCCTTCTGCAGCTTACCAAGTGGTGCAGACTGATTTTCTTTAAAACAATAAGAAAAACACAAATGTAAATGCACCTGACAAGTGCCTCTGAGACAAGGGTGATATAACAATGATGTCTTAAGGAAGTAACAGTGAACTGAAATCCAAAGGTGAGGAATTAGCCATGTTGGGAGCAACGAAAGCAGTTGCCCTTTCTCAGCAAGCAACTGTTGATGTGTGACAGGGAGGGACCAAGTCATAGGGGAGGGGAGGTCAGGCAAGCAGGACCAAGTCACACAGGTTGTTCAGGTCACATGAAGAATCTAAGATTTTCTCTAAAGTGTTAAATAACAAAACCAAAACAAAACAAAACAAAAAAAAACCCCTACAAATAAAAGGTTTTCAAATAATTTTTTTGCCTATACAATGTTTTATTTTTTTAATTTTTAAATAATCTCTTTATATATTTCACATCTTTGTATTTATATATTTCACATCTTTGTATTTATATATTTTTACATCTTTGTATTCACCACCTCCCCTCCCTGACCACTCCCACTCATCTCCCCCACCCTGTTTTCGGAGATTTCTATACCCAGCAATACCGTCTTTAAATTTTTTTAAATAAACTTCTTAGAATACTTTTAAATTTACAGAGAAACTGTGAAGATAGTACCGCAGTCCCATGTTTATGGCTTCAGTAATAATATTTAAAATACTTTCCATGCATTTATTTTCAATGGACCTTATTTTTCTCTTAACAGACCCTTGAATTCAAGAACTGTATCTTCTTTGTATCTCTTCCATGTAGACAAGTGTCTGACACATGGCACCCAAAGAATGTTTTATGTGTCAATGAACAAATGAGCTTATTAAAGATAAAATAAATATATAACAAAGGCCATTTCATAAATAAGACAATGGTAGTATTTGGTTCCCAAATAATCGAGAGACTCATTATATCAGACATTCAGAAAATACACATTCCTCTGCTTTGCTTAGGAGTTTTTTTTTTTTTCCCTTCTGCATTCTGATTGAGTGGATCTATATGGAATCCAGAGACCTATTCCCAAAAATGTTGATGTTTAAGCAGCTAGGCTGGGAATCACCATGTAAAGTAGTTCTTCCCAACCTTATTTTATCAGATACAAATTTGCTAAAATTCCTATTAGAAGCAAGAATGAAGAGATGAAGCGAAAGTAAAAGCTAACAGGGCAAAGATTCTCAGTCTTGAGTACTCTGGAATAAAGTGAAAAACATTTAAAAGAATAATTAAAGTCCAGCGTGGTGGCACATGCCTGTAATCCCAGTTATCTGGGAGGCGAGGCATCACTTGAGTCTGCGGGTTTGAGACAACCCTGGGCAACATAGCGAGACCTAGTCTCTTAAAAATAAAAAAATAAAAAGAATACTTAGGTGTGACTACTAGCCCTAGTGTTCTGCTTTAATTGGATAGTTCAAACATATTTCAGGTGATTGTGATAAGCAGCCAAGTACGTGCATCACCCAGTAACTGGGAATCACTGATCTATACCAGTAGCCGCAGGAGGAAGCTCTATGAGTCACCTAGAGGGCTTGTGGTTAGAAACAAATTCATAAGATCTGGACTGTGGGTTAAGAATCTGCTTTAGATGTAAGTTTCCAGGTAATGTTAATATTCTTGCTGGTCTTAAAACCACACCTTGAGAACCACTAATGTAGACAGTTGTTACTGGTAAGAATTTATCAATACACTGTAGGTCAATTAGTAGAGTCAAAGCTTTTGGGAGAGGGTACAAATATATTAAAAGCAAACAACAGGCACAGTTTTTCATGGGAAAAGTAACTTCTATATCACTGTTATGAAATTATATAAGCGTATTAGTTCATGCAACTTGATTAAGTCAGCAGACTGGGTCAAAGAGGCTGCTGTGTCCTTTAACTGCTGAAAAACAACAGAACATATCTATGTTGGCTCTAGCGTCCCAATAAAACAGAACATACCCCAAAAACCGAGTCATTTCTCCCAATCCAAACACAGCATAGATATAGTTTTCAGTATTTCCCATTTACTTTACAAAGCTTTTGATCAGCACAAAAATCTTTTCAAGGTAAACACAATCAGTATTATTATTATTTTTTTTTTTGAGACTAGGTCTCACTATGTTGCCTGGGATACCATGGACTCAAGTGATCCCCAGCCTCAGCCTGCTAGGTAGCTGGGATTACAGACACGTGTCACCACGCCCAACTATTTTTTGAAACTAGATCTCGCTATGTTGCCCTGGGCAGGTCTCAAACCCGTGGACTCAAGCGGCTCCTAGTCTCAGTCTCCTTTCCTAGACTGGGATTAAAGGCATGCACCACCACGCCCAGCCACAACCAGTATTATTTGAATAGGCTCGCAGAATGAAATAATCATGGTGACAGTTAATAAATGGCAGTACCAAAGCACAGACCTAGTATCATGTCCATTAATTTTTCTACTCCAACATGCTGCCATTCACTTTTATTTTAGGCCTGGGGCATGCCAAGGAACGGGAATACACATGGGAATGGTCTGGGATTCTTCAGGTAGTTTCAGTCACAACGTGAAAGTTCAACCTGAACCTAGTAAGGTTCCCTCCCCAAATCCTCTCATTGCAAAGAAAGTAAGACAAAGCCACATCAACTGCAGGGTAAACAAGTTTTCAGGGTTTTTGCCCTTCTGCCATTAGCCTCCAATGGCCCAGCACCAAGGGTGTTGCATGCTCCTCATGACTTTACACCTGCATCCAGCGGGCGTGTGCATGTGTAAGTGAGCTCACCTGGGCCTCAGAGACAGAGATAAAAAGACCACATCATGAGGCAAAAGGAAAGCAAACTTGAGAAACTTAAATGGCTGTTTCTTTGCTGTCCGTTACTAAAAGTCTACAAAGATGACGTCAAGGACTAACATTCTTTATCTGCTGCCAATCATGATGCACCTACTCAGATGGGACAGTTACACAACACCAACACTCCATTAGTCTATCATCACACATTCAAAATCAAGGCCCTAAAAACTTCAAATGTAAATAAATCTGTACTCTGTGGCAAAGAAGTTATGAATTTTCCTTTTTTCTGTATCTTCTTGTATATAGTTATTGTATCCCTTTGTTGACTTTGCTGCATTTTCCTAGCTTAGGTATATGGAAGAAAAAAAGTTCTTCCTTCCACTAGCCTCTACAACCACCATCTGTGGCTTTGTTTTCCTCCCAGGTTGCATGACCCAGCCGCAATTCCCTGTTGATGCAAAAAGCGCTTGGGAGCACAAGCCTGGGGCACACACACCTGTGATTGCCGAAACCAGGCTGGGCTGAGAAGTCAGTGTGCGTGGGGTATGTGCACAGACAGATACTTGCATTATAGAAGCAAATGCTTGAGAGAAAGAGAGGGAGAAGCCAGACAAGGAGCACAGGGCAAGGGCGGAAGGCTGGGTAGCTGCCTACCTCCCAGCTTCCCTGCCTGTGGTCTGCCTGTATACCCAGTACCCTGCTTCAGCATTAAAGGCCTATCAAATGCACCGAGGGCACCAATAATCCATTTGCCTGAATCAAGCATGATTCATGAATCAACCTGTCCAGCCTGGGATGGTTGAAGGACAGTATCACTCAGTTGACCGACTCTCTTTGTAGCCTTACAGACTGCAATACTTCTGAAATGAGTTCCTGAGAATACATGGAATTATGGGCTTATTATTTTTATCAGGTGTATAGCTCTTGGAGGGGATAAAAAATAGAAATTGTATGCTGCCAAAATAACACTGTAAAGAGTTAAACTTTCACTATTTACTCAAAAATATTAGTTGCTAATGTTCACTTATTTGCAAGACTAGAGAGTTATTTTTGGAATTGGGAATAGAAAATTTTAAAAGAAAGGCAGTGCTTGCTACATGAAGAATATATGATTTTGAAGGACTACTGAATAGTTTTCAAATATGGCTTCTAGAATATTCAGTTCTAGCATATTCAACCCAGCATATTCAACCACAAATATCCAGAAACTGTAGCATATTTACAAACTTTCATGGTTAAATATGATAAAATCCTAGACTTAAATTTTCTATTAAAAAGAATTATAAGGGCTGGGCATGATGGCACACGCCTTTAATCCCAGCCTAGCAAGGGAGGCCAAGACTAGGAATTGCTTGAGTTGGTGGGTTCAAGACCTAGTCTCGAAAAATAGCTGGGCATGGTGGCATGCGCCTGTAATCCCAGCTACCTGGGAGGCTGAGGCTGGGGATCACTTGAGTCCGTGGTACCCCAGGCAACACAGCAAGACCTAGTCTCAAAAAAATAAAGAAAAAGAATTATAATATTTCAATTAAAACATTCATTAGATCTGTATTTTAGGTAGGCTGATTCTACTTCATCACAATCAACATTAAGCCTGGGAACCACATGTCGCAAAGCCCGAAGAACTTTGACAAATTAAAAGAAACCATTAGCTGATGGAGGACTTACTCTGACAGTATTTATGGCCACGATCTATTGGGCTGCAGGATGATATTCCTAAGAATGCCACATCTCAGTAAGAGGAAGCACAGGAAAGAGAAAATCCCCCATCGTGGTTACTGCCCACTGATACATGCTGAAGAACCATGAAGTAATTCTGCAATAGTTTCAAACAAATAACTGACTAGAAAATAAAATGGTAAGAATTCTATCTACTCATGAAATAGTCATCAGTATCTTGGGGATGAGGATATCTTGGGGATATACATACTGGAACAGCATATAATTTCAAACAAAATGTAACTAACTACCAAGAGCAAAAAGAGCATTTCACAGAAAGATAAGGTTGCAGTACAACTTCATTCCACACCTAAATGCTTAAGCACATCAAACGTATTGCAGCTACCTGCTGTGCTCTGGTTGTTAATGTAATACTTAATGTCATTATTCCTGCAGCTCAGCATTTATTAATAAACCCACCTGATTTTCAGGTTGTGGGATGTCTGCACCTCTTGCAAGGATCTCCCGTATTTAAACAACTCTCTCTTTAACTGGATAAAGTTATAGTGGTAAAGGGAGAAGCTAGACTTCAACAAACAGAGACAGAGGAAAAGAGAAACAGAGCACACTAAATAATTCCGCTTCTATTCTGTGACCAGGTATGAAAACTTATGGGGAAGGAGAGAAAGTCTGTAGAAGAGAAGGAACAAAGAAGCATATCCTAAGTCAACCATTCATAGTGCCTGCCTTAAGTCTGGCTACACCTCCTCCCTTGGGCTCTGCAGGATGCCAGATCCTGAGAAACATTTCTCTCCTCTATTCAGAGTAACTCAAAATGCATGGAGTGTGCATTCAAGAGACTGTGTGAACACACACACATACACACACACATATACCCTGAATGATACAGTAGAGCAAGGTAAGGGATTGCTGTGAATTCTATTTAAGATGAAAACAGATTAGCAATTATTGTTTCTTTATTCTCTTTATGGTTCAATCCACTAGGCCAAATCTTTAAAAATTCAATTTTAGAATATTTAGTTTGCCACATTTTAGATTTAGGATTGAGAACAGACCTCAAGGGTGAATTACTTATCCCTGAGCTTACAGGACAGAGAAAACCACTAACTGCTGACAGGCAGTACTGGATTATCTAAATAAATAGGCTAAGTAAGTGTGCAATTATCCAAGAGAGAGTAAGAGGAGGTTTTCTGCTCAATTACATTTTTTTAAACTATATATACACAAATTAGAATCCAGTAATTCTACAAGACTTAAACAAAGAAAAGTAGCCTCTCACCTCATACCTTTCACCTGTGAAGCAATCAATTTAAATTCCTTTAGCTGCTTCTTCTAATTCTTTATATTTCTAAATAATATGCTCATGACTTCATCAGTTATTTTCATTTTCAGATATTATTTTTCGATTTCCTACTATGGATGATGAGGCAAAGTAATATCTGCATTAGAAAATACAAATATAGACAACAAAATCCACTCAGAGGTTTATAGAAATAGCACAACAGGATTTAAAAAAAAATTATAGTGCAAATTAACTGACAAAATCCTTAAATTTTCTGTTG
Source organism: Uropsilus gracilis (assembly GCA_004024945.1). NCBI lineage: Eukaryota > Metazoa > Chordata > Mammalia > Eulipotyphla > Talpidae > Uropsilus > Uropsilus gracilis. The sequence continues at coordinate 36,132 of PVHY01000869.1, read as the reverse complement.
GAACTAATCAGCACAATTCAAAGTTCAAAGCAGCGACTTAGCGCACTAAGCTGAGACTTAACATTCCTTACTCCTTTACATCTATGTCTTTATGTGTTTGCATTAGATTATGAATTAGATGTGGATTTGGGTGATTCTTAAAGAAAAATGCTAGTACTAATCCTGAAAATGTTCTGCAGTTATAAATCAAGGTATTTAGAAATCAAAAGTCTCACAAGTTTCTTTCTAATTAATGTATGTTGTTTCATTTTCTAGGAAATTATTTTCATTTTTCACCTGGCATTTAACTTGCAAAATTACGCTTCACTTCATCAAAAGATCTTCCAGTGTGACAATAATTAACGCAAGAATTTTCTGATTTAAATAAGTCAAATGGAAAAATTCTTTTAGGGCCTGTTTGGGAAAAAAAAAAAAATCCCAGACAATCCAAGAGTTATCCTTTACTCATACAAATAAATATCTTAACTGTTAGATATATAAGGCTTCAAGAGATTTATCAGTAAATGGTACATTCTAATTGATTGTAGAAAGAATCCAAAAATTTACCTCTAGTTTTAACAATCAGAATACCAATACAGTAGCTCTAAATTTGTTAAATCATAAAATTTTGTAATAAATCAGTACTGACCTAATAAAACAAACTTTCTCTTTGAGAAAGAACAATTTATCTTAACTGTACATTATACTTTAAATTCAGCTTTATAGTGACAAATTTAAACATAATTAAAGTAAAAACCATAAAAAAATACAACTGTTTTTAGGCTTTTACATTCTGAGTGACCAAAGGATATCATAATTTCTTATGTAACTTAAATTTACTTACATTTATATTTATTTAGTTTATTCATGTCCCATGTAGTAGGGATAAAACCACAAAACAGATAATCCTACCCTCTGGTCAAGTAATATATTTTATTAGCACAAAATACATTCAGTACCTAAACATCCTTATAAAAAATAGGTAATGCAAATATTCTCATTCTTTAAAAAGAAACCAAAGATAACATTAAGCTGTTTTTCAACTATCGATGGTTAAGTATGGTGAACGTTTGTTGCAACGCACAAAATATGAAAGAGATGCAAAAACACTGCTCTCTGTTATCTAAAAAGCACAGAAAATTAAACAACTCTTTGACCATCTTAAGAATTCAATTATAGTTCCTGTAAATGCTAATTGGAATCAAGTCATTAGACACAGTGTACCTCTGTGGTGTGAAGAACTAATGGAGAAAAATTAAAAACCATTTTAAAAGATAAAGGTAAAATGATCATTTGAAGCCACATTTGAGCTCCATTCAGTCACATTTCTTATCTATTTACTCTGACTGACCTTTTTTTGTGGGTCAGGGGGACTAGGTAAAGTTGAAATGAAAGGTTTGTGAGACAGAGTACATATTCAGATATACTATCTGTTTACTTTGGCTGACCTTTTTTGTGGGGAAGGGGAAGAAAGAGAAATATCTGCCCATGGAAATCTCTGGGCTAACAAACATATGGATAAAAAAGCCCATCAACCGCACCAAAGTTAAGACACTATATAAAGGCAAATCCCACCAGAGTAAATACAACAAAGATAAGAGGGATTTCTGTATCTGCTGCTTTGTCAGGATTCTAATTTTTACTACATTCCATTTACTACATTAAAGATTTTTTCCCCATTCTGCATTATAATAAAGCTGTTGATCTTATTTTACAATTAAACACTATTAAATATCACATTTACTAGAAGGTATTAACAATACACAATTTCAGTGTCTTATTTTGAATGAACAAATATCGTTTACATTTTTCTCAAATGTTTTCAGTTTAAAAACTAGTAACCCACAAAAAAATTTGAAGGATAATATAATGAACACCCATAAACACTTCATCTAGGTTAACCAACTGTGAAGGCCACTTTCGCTCTCCTTCCTCTCATATCAAATAATACGTGTGCTGCGCAATTAAGGAATAAATTGTAGACATCATGACTAAAATGATTTTTTGTGATTCTGCTTATTTTAGCAGTTTTGAACAGAAACATAAGGACATATATTTATAGTGGAATTGTAGCAAATACAAAGTTTGGGGGATACATACTGAATAAACAAGAGCAGGAAGTTTGCTGAGTGCCTGATATGGACTAGGCACTATGTGACCAGCCTTGCATATACTGATATTTAAATCTCAAAACATTTTATGACTGAGGAAACAATGGCTCAGGGAGGTTGTGACTTAATTAGAAGCTAAATGTGCCAAAGTTAGAGATGGCAAATCTAGAGTTTTAATCTCTGTCCCTTTTCAATTATATTATGCTAAGAAATAAATTTTTATTTCTTTAAAAAATGAAATATTTAACAAATATATAATATCAAATAGCTAGAAGAAAATATTATAGGCTGAAGTATAAGTGATCAAATATGGTTATGATTTGAATAAAATAACCCCTCCACACACACACACAACTTTGTATAGTGCACCCTTGTTCTGGTTCATACTATACCACTACTCTTCCACCCTGTTTTAGGTTCCTTTTATTCAATATTAATTCCCTTCTAAAGATACTGTCTTTCTGCTTTTCTTTTTCTAACATATCTCCCTTTGATTTATTCACCTAATCAGCTAAATTACCAGGAAGTTAATGGCCTTCAAATCTATGTTTACGGTCCTAATGGGTGCTCCTATAGAATATAAAACAATATATTAGTACATTAAAAATAACCCCAAAAAGTTCTGCAGATGAAAGAAGTACCAAGTCTACCTATTTAAAGAACTGATTTAACTCAAGAGGTTGCAGGAACATGCAACTGCAACCCAACTGGGTCTACAGGGCAAAAGACCAAATAACTTTTAAGGACAAGAAAACTTGACCTGCATCAAACCCCTCAAACACAACACAGAAAGCAGGGCAAAAATGAGGTGGCCTTTTCAAAAAACTCTGGGAAAAACGGTAGTCAAAGAGTTTACTACATCCAGCTAAACCACCCTTCAAGTATCATGATATAAAGGTTACAGAGAAAGAGTTTTAAACATAGAAGAGTTCCTTAGAATCCTGGACCCTTTGAGAAGTATTTACTTAGAAATTCGATTGTTTTTGAGGAATTTGTCACAAGACAGATTTCATCAAACTAAAAGATGGGGAAATTTCAACAAAGAGATTGTTAATAAGAAGTTAATATATTTAGTTACATATCTAAGAATAAAAGAAAGGTGGAAACAACCAAGGAAGAAAAACATATCAAATGATATGTGGTGTTTCACATTCTGATAAAGTTTAAATACCAAAAATTTAATGAAAAGAAGAAATTATACATTCCTGAATATATCTTTACACATATCTTGACTTTTGAAGCAGAGCTAATATTTTGTCTGCTCAAAAAAGTAAATAAACAAAACCAACATGGATGGGAGGAAAACCCTAAAGGTGAATACACAGAGAAACAAATATTTCAAACCAAGTTTCAAATGTGTAACATACCATTAGTGATGGAGGAGAGCAGATCTATCCAAACAACTTTTAAGCACAGCATGTGGAATAAACAACAGAGCTAAACAAATGTTGAACTCTAATTAATAAAAGTTTTCTTTTCTTTGACTTTATAACTTGGAAACTACTTCCCAAGCATTCTAAGGTTTAGCAAATATATTCACTTTTAATCAAGGGTAAATATACTGCAGATAATGGGAATGAGTAGTTAGAAATTTGGGGGAAAAGATAGAATGAATCCTGTGTAGCGTGGAAGGTATGGAGAAAGATACACAAGCATATACATACATATTCACACAGAGATACACAAGTACATACACATTTACATTCACAAATATACATTCACAATCATTCACATACTGATACGAAATTTTTATCTATAACAATCATTACCTTATTTATGTGAACTAATTATATGAACATATAATTAAACCTGAAAAATGAAATTTCTCAGATTTGAAAAAACTTTATTTAAAAGATACTGGCTATAATCTATAACACAGGAAGGCATTATCACAGAAACAAATGCCAGGAAAAAAAGGTTGCTTTTTCTGAGGGGTGAATAGAAGTTCTGTTAGGTGATAAGAAGTTAAAGGTTAGGAACAAGATAGTAAGTCAGAATTAGATGGAACTGAGTTCTATGTTAGAAAAAAGGTTTTTAAACAGCATAGTCGAGCAGATCTTTAAGTAGCAAAGAACTTATTTATAGATATAGCTGGATCATGAAGAACAGGGAAAAACTAATATTAATTCTAGTGGCAAATAGTCAAATGCATGCAGCTCAAATTATATTACTAAGAATAAACACATTAGCTTTCATAAAACTGCAAAGATGAAAATGTTACTTGGTATTTCACAATGAAATTTATCAAAAACCACTGTACCTTACAGTAAAGTCATAGGAGCAAGAGGCCAACACAGAAGCATGAAATGGTGAAAACTACAAAAAATAAGACAATTTTAGGTTAACTGTAATAACATGCTACTTCCTATGGTCATTCCCAGGAATATTATAATAAAATTAAAGTTAGTCAAGACTATCACAATTATACTTTTCTGAACCTAATATGCTTTAATTCAAGACAAATAACCTTATGGTGTTTTAGAGTATCCACCAACAAGAAAAATAATTTTTTAACATTCTTCAAAGAAAGTCATCTCAAGTTTTTTAGAAGTGACACAGAATAAAATATTCCCAAAATATTGCTGTTCTGGGAAAATCAATCAAAATTTCATATTGGTATTCATAAACAATTTCTATAAATATAAGGGATTCAACTTAGTATATGATAGTACATATATAATTATATATTTCATGAACTTTATGAATACATATTATGATGTATGACAACATAAATAATATAACTCTACATATAAGCACAAATATCAAATAAACATGAAAATATAAATTAAAAATATTTTAATAATTTTTGTTATTTACATATCACAGTTGATGAAAATGATATCAAGGTCAAAAACTGCAGATTTAAAGGACATATCATCAGTGTGTTCCACTGTGACCCTGTAAAATCTACTTAAAGTTGGGCAACTAACTTAAGTAATTTTTATAGGTGGACAAATTTCTTGGAAACAACAGGGGGGGGAAATGATTTTTTTCTCTTCTGTCTACAAAGTGGAAAGATTTTCCACACCCCAAACATTTGTGAATACTCATATATATAATATATATAATATATATGTTATATATATATATAATATTGGGAAAACAGAAGAATGAACCATCTCTTTAGATAAATGTCAAGAACATCCCACTGATGATTAAGTAAATATGAAAAGGAAATTACTAAAGCTAAATAATACTGAAAGGAACAAATTGAAAATGGCAGAATGAGAAAACCATTTTATTTACCCGTAAGTACTGACTGTCTACATTGTATCAATTCATTTAGTTACTAAAATATTATACCTAATTTTAGCTTTCTATGTTCATTATCATTAATTGGGCAACAAAAAACATGCATAAAAAAGAATCAATAATCACAACCTTTATGCAGAGCTATATATATATCTATATATATATATAGATATATATACTCTTGGTTATATTTATATTTCAGTTTTTATAGTACACACACAAATAAAAGAGAGAGACTTACTTTCACTCTTCTGATAGCATAGGTGTGACCGAGGAGTTCAAACACTGGTTGTCTCACATTCCTCAGGTCCCAGCCTCTCAAGCTACAGTCAACTGCCCCTGTCACCAGCAAATTCTGAAACCAAGTCAGAGGAAAGTAAACCTTGGTATCTTTGCAATTAAGTAGTCCTATATTCCTATATATATAGAAAGGAATCATAATACACATGAGAAAGCAAACACTAGCATGAATCGAAAGAAGCTTCATATACTCTATACACTTGATGGAACTTGACACACAAAAGAAAGTCACAGTTGCAACCAGCATTGTGCATTCTACAATCTACCTTTAGTAGTAGAAGTATATAAAGGGTTAGAAATTGTATCTGACAAATGAATCCTTCTTTCCCTTAGGCACAAGCTCTGAGGTTTTGCCAGGCATTAAAAGGCAAGATGCCTACTAGTTTAGGACTATTTGAAAGAACAAATGATTACAAATAAAATTTTTGTTTTTCTAAATTTAAATCAGTCATTGCTCCCAGTTCTCAAGGGCCATCTCTTAATATCTAATCAGATCTGACAATCCAGGCAAACAGTTAGGTCTTCTATCTAATCAAGTTTTATATGGGGAACCCAAGGTGAACCCAGTGTTCTGAGTGAATAGATGAAGTGCTACATCCACTCAGGTTCCATTCTATTCAACTGTCTGAATGTGTTGGGCTTCAGTAGAAGCTCACTTGAGGAAAGTATCAATAGTGTAAATAAAATCTTTTTAAACAAAGCTAGGTGTGGTGGTGTATGTCTGTAATCCAAGCACTGGGAGGCAAAGAGGACGGATTGCTTGAGTTCACGGGTTCAAGACTACCCTGGGCAACATAGGGAGACCTAGTCTCAAAAAAGCATCCTGAAGTGGTGGTGGGCACCTGTAATCACAGCTACCTGGGAGGCTGAGGCTGGGGATCACTTGAGTCCATGGGCTCGAGACTACCCTGGGCAATATGAGACCAGTCTCCCAAAAAAAAAAAAACAAAAACAAAAAACTTTTTAAACAACTCTCAAGTACAGACTAGCACTTCATTAGAAATCTTTGATTATAATCCTTATTTTCATATTTCTAGATGGAAAATTATTTTATGACAATAATTTGAAGCATAATAATCAGCACAAAAATTTTATTTAAATATTATTAATATAATAGTTTATTATAAATGACTTTATTTTTATTTAAAGGAGTCTGTCAATACAATGTTCTCTTAACTCTGATGAATTAATTCATAAACATGCATAGTAATATATCAACATATAGTTAATACACTTCTATTTCAAATTCACAGGATCATGCGGTTAACCGGAGCTTTGCTTAATGATACACATGGACAATGCTCTTACAGAGGCATGAAGATTGGTTAAGCTTGTAACAGAAGGTGAAACAATTTTAAAAACTAATGGACTGTCAAATTAAAAATCAAGTCACAAATAGTTCAGCAGTCTTTCAGCAGCAAAGTGAACAAGAAGTGAAAGCAACGATGACACAAATTGTTGGGGTTAAGAGCAATAAAGGAAAAAATTACATGATACTAGAAAAAAATTACATAAACTGAAAAGCTTTTCCTAAACACACATGTAAAGCTGTCTTGCTGAACTTTCAGAGTTTCTGGTCTTACTTTGCTTGTTTTATGTGCACTTAAATCCAATTAATGCTAATGCGGGTCACTCACTGTCATCAATTAGAAACGAAAGGGACTGAATTTAACTTAATGGCCAATAAACAGGACTGAAACAAACAAAAAAATGAAGCAAAATCTAGAAATTTCACTGTCAGGAAGGGCTGAGGACAGGGTACCTCATTGTATTTACACCAGTCACAACTCAAAATTTCTGCTTGATGTGCTGGAATCACAAGTCTGACTCCTGCTGCCTTCATATCCCAGATTCTCAGAGTCTGATCACCTGGAGGAAGAAAAAACTTGATCACTTTCCATCATAGCATTGGAGACAGTCAGTGACATAGTGCACCCATGATGATAACTGAAAGGAAAACACATTGCTCCCACTGTTGGGATGCTGCCATCTACTCAGGACAGATAACACATACATTACTTTAAACCATAATTGTGCGTAATGCATAAGAATGATAAAAAGTGAAGACCTACAAAAGGTAATATATCATGATGATATTTTTAGATCTATTCAAAAGCAGGAAAATCTGAACCTCCCAATGACGTAAGCACGGTGGTGAATAAACACACACATTTTTCTTCAGAATAGAAAAAGGCCCTGCTGCAAATCAAAACCACAATGAGATACCACCTTATACCAGTAAGAATAGCCCACATCAAAAAAACAGGCAAGAACAAGTGCTGGCATGGATGTGGAGAGAAAGGAACACTCCTACAATAATGGTAGGAATGTAAACTGGTCCAGCCACTATGGAAAGTAGTGTGGAGGACCCTCAAACTAATGAAAATGGAACTACCATTTGACCCAGCAATCTCTCTCCTGAGAATCCACCCAAAGGAGACCTCCATACTTATACAACGGGACACCTGTACTCAAATGTTGATAGCAGCACTATTTATAATTCCAAGGTCAAGGAAACAACCCAAATGTCCTAAAACAGATGAATGGATGAAAAAGATGTGGTATATATACACCATGGAATATTACTCATCAATTAAAAATGATAAATTTAATGAATTTGAGATAACATGGATGTACCTAGAAGATATATTAGCAGAAACAGTCAGAAAGAAAAAGCTAGAAACCACATGTTTTCACTAATATATGGGACATGGGAAAAACAAAAGGCCAGGAGGAAAATTCAAAACAAGCTAACAACCAAACTAAAGTACACAACTGGGGGGGGGGGGAGGAAATGAGTGGGAGTGGGCAGGGAATACAAAGATGTGATATATAAGAAAAAGGCCCTGAAAAATCCCAGTGTAGCGCCAATAAAATCAGCATCCTGTACCAGCATATTCTGCAAGAAACAAAATAACAATTTAATTGTTAAGTGTGGGCAAATTCTACCAAACCAAAATGTAGAAATTTTAAATCTTCACTTTTATATTCATTACATTTCAACTGGTCAGAAGAATATTCTTCTCCTTGGGAAAAACAAGTTGAAAAAAACCCTGAGGATTATACTTTACATTGATGAAATGTAAGGACTGGGAGGATATAAGAGGGGCTTCTCAGAGTGTTCTGTATCTTAGTCTGTGTGTGTGCTGGTACAGAGACTGTACACTGGGAAAATCCTCGCCATATACACTTAAGATTATGTACTGTTCAGTGCACAATTGCAACTCAATAAAATGACAAAAGCTAGGTGGATGGTTATTTCTCTGGGACAATATATTCAAGCAATATTTGAAAAAAAAAAAAAAAAACAGTCATGGCTTAGGCTGACTGCTCTTCAAGTTAGACTCCAGAAAAGAGAAAACTGTTCCAAAAGAGCTAAGAATTGAACTTCCTTGACTATCACTCCCAATGCAGACAATGGGCACTTTATCCCCATCACATGGTTCCTCAGGTAGAAGAGCGGCCTCTGGCCAAATAGTACAATGACTCATACAACTCTTCTAGACAACAGGAAATCTGTATTTATGTTGTCTTTTAATTGCATTTTCCAGACAACTGGCCTTTCATTGTCAGCTAGACATTTATCAGGGCCCTGTGATGGTGCCACAGACCCACCTGAATTACCAGCTTCTCTTATCAGTTGCAGACCTGACACTGGAAGCAGAACCAAACGCATGCACGGGATAGGAAGTGCCAGCTGCTGCTGTATCCACTTTCAAAGGGTGGCAGGTAACAGGAAGTTGGGTGAGGAGAACGAGTGAAAACAGTGAGTCTGAAACTGTGATCTGAGTAGCCAAAGGATGCACACTGGTCAGACAATATAACCGAAATGCCAGATGTCAATCAGATGTAATATGACTTTTTTCTTAGAATTGAAAAAACTTTAACTACTAAAGCCCACACATTCGGGCATGGTTCTGACTTATGCGATTACATGGCATCCATAATAGCAGTAATTCTGTTTTCCTGGTTCAAAAGAAAGCTTACTTCATATTAGTCCCTTTATGTTCACATACTCCTTCCTTTCTGTGCCATGTATTTTAGAAAATATGAGTTCAGTATTAATATCACTATCATGAACTAGACAAAACACAATGTCCTCATAGAGCTAAGCTATGGAAGGTAAATCTAGATAAAAATTTCAGGAAATTTCCCCCTTTTTGGTCCTGATTTAACTTCGTCAATGATAACAAATTTAGTCCTAGATTTGCAAATATACATTTTTGAAGATAGTTCAATTCATACAATATCTTAAATGTTATATTCTCAGATACCTTAAACTATAAATCACTATGAGCAGTTAAGTAATATAATGAGCGAAATGTGTGCCACAGCATAAAACACAAATACATTTTGATTGCTTATTGGCTTCTACATTAAACACAACTATTTTATAATTGTGTTCCATAATTGTGAACTTTTACAAATTTTTTTCCTTGATTGCACATATATATACACACACATAACACACACATACAGGTGTGTGTGTGTATATATATTACATCATTGTCTACCCCGAGACTCTCCCACCACCCCGTCACCTGCATACCATCTTTATCTCTAATTGTGAACTTTTTAATGGAGATGATTCTTATAAAAAATAACATAGCATGTTTTATAGCCTACTCTTGTATGTAAGGAGACAAACTTCCTCTTAGAGCTTCAGAAGTTACACTGACTTTTACTTTCCCACAACCCTTTCCAATATTTTTGCAGAGTAGAAGGAAAACTAAATCTTTTCAACTTTATTAAGCAGATTAATATTTGAAAATTATCACAAAGGAATACTTCAGGAAATTGTCAAATGTTTGATAAATAAACCATCCAGTAAGTCTACAGAATCATTAAACCTGGCAGAAAACGGTTTCACCATCCAGTTTCCCCCCAAAAGAACTTCAAAGTTCATAGAATCAGGACTTCAGTTTCATCAACTCCCCTCTGACTTAAAGCCTTGGAAGTACAGCTATTTTAATGACCCCTGGCCCCCAAAATCTATCCATGCCCAGCAAACCATTCTTAGTATATGTGGTTTGGAGACCATCCTTCCATTTTCCATTCCCAGGTGCACAAGTTAGGCCAGGTCCAACCCAATTAACACACGGTGACTAATTTAGAATATTTGCATATCCAGAGCCAGTATGAGAAAACTGTACTTTCCTAGATGTCTGTGAGGGAAACTCACTTTTTCCTATTGGACAGACTCCAAAAGGATGTGAGAATTGGAACCTCTGCTATGCTGTTATTACAATTTACCTGACAGTGAAACACTAAACAGAACATACAACAAAAAAATGGCCGGAAAATCGGTCTTTGATCTCAGTATCCATATGTGCCTAAAAAAGCAGATCAATTTTGAACTTTTCAATAACATGAGCAAATTATCTTCTTTAAAGTGATCTGGGCCAAACTTTCTCTGATTTTCAACCAAAGAAGTTCTAGCTGATATGACCATTACTAACACTCATTGTTTTGTGAGCATTTACCTTTTTAAAAATTATTATTAAATGCATTTATTATATTTTATGTTGTCCATCCTGGGTTTCTCCTACCACCTTATCACCCGTGAACTTGTGAAATTATATTCATTTCTAATGCCACAAGTAAAGATAGTGTCATTAAACAGATATTTCTCTCTAGTGAGGCAAATGGCCATTCTGCTGACAAAAGACTACTTTTATATACTACCTATTTACACTGTACTGTTTTGTGATTATACTACTCTCTATTCACAACGTTTTTCTGCTATTCATTCTAACACACTGAATATTTTATAAAGAACTTCCAGAGTCAACATTACATATACCATGCTACACAAAAGGCCAGTGTAAAAGAAAGAGATGTGACTCAATCCAAATAAAGGGCTAATATACACAATTCTGCCTGATATTTAAAGAAGTACAGCTGTATTAGTTCATCATTTTGTCATCTCATTTTATGTAAGTCATGGGCATAAAAATACAATGATTGTAAACAAATGAAGACAATTTTAGAATTTTAAATAAGGTAAATTAACAAAATTACATTCAATAGCAAGGTAATGAAATTTTTAAAAATTATCAACTCAAGAAATTTTATTTCTAATACTTTTGCAAACATGCAAAATTATACACATTATTTAGTCTTTTATGAATGAAGCTCCAAAGACACATCTTCTCTGTTTCATTAAAAGGGAAGTGCATTTCACTTTATTCTGTAGGTAGCTCTATTATCTATTATATTATTAGTAAGAGTTTAAAATGAAACTGAAGAATATAAGGGCAAGGAGCAGCCCTAGTCTAAGAAAATCATGCTAATATCAACGTAATTCACATTCCTACAAAAATTTTAATTCAACTTTATGAGTCAGGGCTTTTTACCAGTAGTAAAATTATAAAATGGTAAATGTATAACCATTATAGTCATCTTAAAATTTGATTATCAGTATGAAATTCACTAGAATTTACACTAACTGAAAGCATAAAAAACCAGTAACTCAAGTTATACAAACAGGTTAAAGGATCAGTTAACTCAAACACATGTGTTAATAATGCTATTATTTACTTAATATACATTTAACCTTATGATTGTATCACAGAAAGAAAAAAGATTAATGAGAATTTTTAGAATTAAAAATAATTTTTTAGGAATTAAAATAATAAATATAAAAGGTTACCACTGTTCCTAGTACTCAAATATGCAAATCAAAACAACAATTACATATCATTTTTCATGCATCAAATTGGCAAACATTTAAAAGACTGAGGAGAAACATCTGCTTATCATTTCAAGGTTCAAATCTTTAAATAGTTGTTACTTTAACACTTTTAAAATTCTCATTATCATAATTGACTCATATCACCTAGACTGGGAAGGCTGTTGCTATTGCTTTGCTTAATCTTTCTCAAATGATCTATCTTGATAATTCCTCACTCCGGAATACTCTTAGCACACATGACCACTGGATTTAACAAGAGATCAAGATGACAGTTCACGGGTGACATGGTGGTGGGAGAACCTCAGAATATACAATGATGTAAAATATATATACATATAATCAAAAAAAAAACTTTGAGAAAGAAAAAAATAACTTACCATTTTCTCAAAAAAAAAAAAACTTAACAAATGGAAACTATATACTTGTGAGCTTCTTTTTATGTGTTATTTTTTGTTGAGACAACATGGGTTTATAGCACTGCATATGATTTAAAGGTGTAAACCCACATCTCCTCAGAGGCACCACAACTGCCACAAAAGCATCCGTAATCTTTACCACGGTCGACTGGCTCTGCCCTTTGCTCCCATGGCAGGCTTTGACTTTTTATCTGGCATATTTCTTGAGTTCTCTGATTTTCTTTAGTATGCATATGTTTAGATAGAGATAATGGGGGATATCATTTTTTGTTTTTCTTTATAACCTTACTTTAGAAAGCTATAAAAGAAGCAAAGACAGAAATATGACCTTACTTTGTCAATTGCCACAAAATGTCTTTATACACCCCTACAGCTTTTACTAAGACATAGCAGGCTTTGTGCCGATAAGCCCACAAGGATTGAGTCACTTAAGCAAAGCAGTTCAGTGGCTAGTGAAAAAAATCTGTTTCCCAAATTTGAAAAATGTATAACCAACTGTGATCTGCATCAAACAAAATATATCTGTTAATAGTTGTGGTCTAATTCCATATTATAAAAAGTCACGGCATGGCAGATATTATAGTATCACTAAGCACTGATATTCTCCAATATTTAACCTATAAACTAGCTGATCATACTAACAGTAACTTCCAATGTACTGTTTCCTCTGAGGAGAATAATTCTACATTCAAACCATGATAGAAAAGAGTCGTGTTCTAAGGTAGCGACAGCTACTTAAGTGTGGACTTAGCTGGTGGCTGATGCTGCTTTAAGTGGCACTGCAAACACTGCATCATGTTTTATCACAAATCAGATGTAAGTTAGATTGTTCAGGTTTCATATGAAATATAAATGGGCCAACAAACCACATTTGTGCATATGTATGCCAACAGTAAAAGTATAACTTAAATTTTCAATAAAATGACTCCTCCATAATCAAATGGAGACAAAGATGAGTATATATTTTCTCAAGAACTGCTGACTGGCATAAATCAAAAGTGGGGGGCATGGGAGGGATTATATCAAAGAAGTCCTTGTTATGGCTTCGTGGCACTATATTTAAGAGAATATCCTTCAAGAGGAGGGTCAACATCAGGGAAATAAGCCTGACTATGTGCTACTCATTTTACATGTATTCCCTTACTTCAGCTTTACAAAAACCCTATAAGTCAGATACACCTAACCCCATGTGATCGATGAAGAAACTGGTCATGCCATCCTAAGCCCATAAACCAGCTGTTTAAAAAAAAGGTCTTCAGATTCTAGGATCTGCAACACCCTGACTTGATCTTTGTCCTCTATGTCTTACACCTCATGAAAAAAAATGAATATGTTAAATCAAATGGAAAAAATATTCAAGTCTGGATAACTCTTATCTAGAGGTTGGTTAAAAAAAAAAAAAAAAAAAGATACACTCTAAAGAGCACCAAAAATAGTGAGGCAGGCCCTTTCACAGCTCAGACTCTAAGGTACATGGCGCCACCTACTGGGAAAATCAAGGACAACACTCACAGCAAGTATGGCTTAATGTAAAAAAGTATTTACCTGAGGCTGAAGCAAAGCAACCTGGGATGTGGGGCGACCAGATTGTGCTATAAATAACACTTTCATGGCCTGTAAAGGTACACAGAGATTTTCCAATTGTTGGATCCCACTACAAATAAATGAATAGATTAGTTGTACTCAATGGTTAATTTGAATTTATACTTTTACATACATAATATATACACTAAAAATACATTCATGCAATATACATATACAATATACATATCCGAAGAATTTATTAAAAGCCTATTTTTACATAAAGCAAGATGGAATTTAAGAGGACAAAGTGATTAATGCGGAGTTAATCACACAAGGGTTTCGAAAATTTTAAATTCTGATATGATTCAATATGTTCTTTGAATATAGTCATTCAATGAAAAGGTTGTATGTTCTAGAACATAAAAAAGTTCAGTGGACGCTTTGGGGAAGATAGCACTGCCTTAAATACAGTACAGCTGACTTACCAGTTTGACAGTTTGATCCCATGAACCAGACACCACAAGCTGTTCACCTCTGGTTTGGCTCCAGTCAACACTATATACCTAGAGATATTTTAAAGGTCATTTAGACTACAAAAAATAATCCAGTTCAATATTACATTTTATCTCTTTATAACAGTGATAGCCAGTTAGAACAACAAACTCACTTCATTAAAACATCAAATCCCAAATGGTGTATGAGAAATGGAAAAGAAAGTTCATTTTGCTCATTCTTCCAGATTCATTCCTTATAGACAAGACTACACTGTGCTTTAACAGAATTCTACAGAATATTTCCAAGTCTTTTCTAAAACAAATCACACATACTTTTAAACCTACCAACAATCACTGTTTGCAGCCCCCTGAAGAAATGTCAAAGCAGATTAGAAGTTGGTCATCTAAAAAAGCTTGCCAGGTCAATGTTTATCAAAAAGCATTAAAATTCAATTAATATCCCTATCTGGCCTTTCTTAGAAAAAGCTTATAGAAACCAGGTGATCCTTTCAGATCTCTTGGTAAACAGTTTTTGTTATCCAATGCTGCTATTCTAATCTATGCTTCACTGCTCTCAGTGAACTACTGCAAATGAACCCTTTGAAAATTCATAGAAATATTTTTCATTTTGCCATTTTAAATAACAGATTATATACACATCACTAGTGCAAGCTAGGTTCAAAAATATGTGCCTAAAAATAATTATATGAAAGTTGTACTGATACGGATTTCAGTATAGGTGATTCAGTATAGGTTAATCAACAGTTTATTTTAAGTCTTAAAATTCTACCTTATTTATTTGGGAAATATGAGTGTCTATGGTTTACTGTGGCTTAAGTATGGGTTACCTTTTCTCTGATGCTTAGTGCTACGCTTACCCATGTTGGAGACTGATTTTTAAAAAAAAATCTGTAATACTGATCTAGCCCTTATTTAAATCTTTGGTATTTTGTTAAGCATAGATTTCTGCATTAATTTTTATTTTAAGAAAACTGCCCTATGGGATTCTCTGTCTTGAGTGATGAGTTTTTGGCTCCCCCTTCAGTTGTGTACCTTAGATGAGTGCCTCACCCAGGCTTTATGGGCGATTTGGTCTCTGTCACAATCATCAAACTCTGCTTTGTAGAAAGTAGCTGTAGTTGATAATGAACAGGCATGCAGTGTTCCAGCAACTTTTACAAATCAGACAGAGGGTTGGATTTAGCCCTGACCCATGAGTAGTAGTTCGCCAGCTCCTGCTCTGGGATGATGTGAATGGTCAAACGTTCCCACAACAATAGGTCTTTATTGAGCATCTAGTGTGTACCAGGTGCTGTCATAAACACTTCATGTATTTTTTCTCATGCAGTAGTTACTTCACTTCCATGAAGTAAGTACCGTGCCAACACCCAAAGAGATTAAGTAACTTGTACAAGTTTCCAAAGTCACTAAAGAACTGGAATTTGAGCCTGAGCAGCCTAACTAGAGTCACTCTTGATCTTTATGCTAGGCTGTCTCCAGAGCATATCCCTGAGAGCCCTGTGGGACTTCTCAGTGACCTGGGGTTGCTCCTTTCCTGGCACCACCCTTCAAGAGAGGTACATTTGGACTCAGACTGGTTCCGTTTTGTTTTCATGAACTATCTGCATCTAAAGACTTCAAGCCTGTCTAATTGATAGATTCCTACTCTTCTGTCAAGACTTGCCCTCTTATCCCCCTCATGAGAGAAGCCTCCACTGATGAAAGCCTCAGTGTGCATCCCAACAGCACCTGGTACCTACTTACAATTTAACATTTACCATGTCTTTCTAAAAGTGTTATCTAATAACTGCCACACCTGCTACATTTCAGGAGACCCATCATGAGCAAAACCCTCTTGTTCACCCATCTTCGCTGAGATATGAAGGATATTCAATAAATGTGAGTTAATATAAGCCCTCACAAAGCTGACTTCATAACCCACATGGACAGTAGTTCTCAAGAGCTACTGTTTTCACTGTAGAGGATAACTAAACAAATACAACTGAAAACCAGTATTCTCAGTGTTTCTCCAACTCTTCCAACAGGACATTGGACTCGAACTGACTTTTCATCTTTTAAAACTGGAAGTGCCTTCAGAGGCTGGAAGCCAACCCACACTGAATGAAAATGAAGGCTACAGGAAGTGAGAAAGCTATACTTATGGCTGTAATTCTGCCAGCTATCTTATCTGGTTCTCAGCAAGCATTAGGGTTCTCGGACAAAAGTAAGGATAGGGCCAATAAAGTGAAGTTAAGAATGGGATAATAGATAAGGAAATGAAGGCGACTTGATATTTTACTGTTTAAACTATTAGGACATTAAAAAGCACCTAACAATACAAGCCAGGAACTGTTTAAAAAATAAGAAGTAAAGATAAAATAAGTGTCAGAAAGGAGATTCAGTTCAATGCCCCAAAGATATCAAGCAGGGTCTGGAAGCCTGGCTGAATGTCTGTCATAGAAAGCAGAGATGAAAACAGTGACCGGAAACTCCCCCAAAGACAAACAGATCTGGAAAGTAGCTTAGGAATTTAGACTAGTGACCACTGCATGATAACACCATGGTTGTGTGTCTGAGGACCATCAGGGATCGTGGTATTAGCAAAACCGGAAGACTGGAGGAAAGAAGATAATGTGTAATTTTAGGCATACTGAATCTGAAATGACAGCAAGATAGCAAAGTAGACATGTCTACTATGAACAGGGCTTGGGTGTTAACCTCAAACTTTGAAAAAGTTCACAGCCACAGAGATGCTTAGGAAACAGCTGAAAAAAGGATGACTAGATTCCATATCCCAACTTCAAGTCAACTCACAAGTGTGTTCAACAAATACTAAAGCACCCACTTTGTACACAACATGAAGATCTGGGGATATGATGCTAGTCAAGGAAAAATTCCATCCCTCATGAGCTGATGACTGTGCAGAAAGATCCTGAAGCAGGAAACAAGCTTGCATGTTTGACTAACAGTAAGGTCATGCAGTTAAGAGAAGGATCCTAAGGGGCCATGGTTACAAGTACATCAACAATTTCTCTTCAGCAGGAGGTTCATCATGCTGCTGCTTATTTCCCAAAGGTCAAAATCCTGCAAACTCACCTATGACTTAGGGAAGTATATTTATATAGTAAAAATACAGAAAATACAAAAATAAAATGCAAGCTAATGATTACTCTGAGGTAGGGAGGACAAATGCAGGGGAAAAGGACAGAATCAGAAGAGAGTAACCAGAGGCTCCAAAGGTATAGGGAATTGGACCAAGAGGTGATTCTGTGATATTCATTTTATGTATTACTTTTATTTATCATAGCTTATCCATATTTTAGACATATGAACTATTTCATTGCAATTTTTTAAAATCAGTATCTTCCCACTGATGTTAGTTTAAGGCAATAGTGCTTAAGTGCTCCCAACATACTTTGCTTTCTTCCCCTTCAATCCTGTTCCTCTTGCCTTCTCACCTGGATAACTCATTCCTACTCTCCTTTTGGACTCAAGGATGCCTTCCCTGTGCCTTCCCCTTATAAGACCATCCCCTCTCTCAGCACTTGGTACACCACATTACAAATTAGACAACCAGCAGCCTGTACTTCTCTCCCCTAGAGAGAGCAGGTGCCCCAGAAAGGTGAGGGATGCTGTTCATCTTTAACATCTTTCCAGCCATCTTTCCACCTGTGCTACAGTACAGGTCCTTGCAGACAATTATAATTAACCAGAGCTTTTGGATGAGAGAACAAAGAAAACTACATCAAAAGTATCTGTCACACAGGTCTCACACATTCCCCTAGTCCCAGTTTCTCCCTCTATACCTACTCAAATATTGGACATGGTAAACAGTTAAATTAAGTATAAAAAAAAGAGAGCTATGTGGTTATGCTTTAAAAGTGAGGCTCTCTAAAGGCCTATCTTTTGAAATTATTCTTGGCAATTGGGAAAGGAATTAATTGGGAAACTACAAAAAGAAGAGAAAAAAACTGAACAATATTTTGTGCTGCTTTATGAAATCTGAACCTCATCAAAATCAGAGTTTGAGAGGACAAATTTTATTACTGAAAGCAATTCCCAAAGTATATTCCCAGAGTATATTTTTAATGTACTGTACAGTCCCTGCCCTTTTTAAGTTGGTCTTTTTAATTAAAAATCATCAAATAAAAACTATGTCCAGAATGTTCATACTTATCTGTATCAATACAAAGGAAAGGACCACTGACTTTTAATTAGTGAGCTACTGGAAAAGGCTACATATTTCTTCTGATGTGAAATTTAAATTAAATTTTTTATTATATAAATTTTAAAATATGTATAAAAGTAGAAAAATAGCATAATAAATCCCCAAACATCCATCACATACCCTTCTTTAACTATCAACCCTTTGTTCATCTAGTTTCATCTGTCCCAGTACTAGCTGGCTGACTGTTGAAGTATTTTAACACCTCGTCACTTTACTCACATATAGTTCAACAGATAAGGACATTTTTCCTTTTTACATAAGCACAAGGTCATTTCACAACCATCAAGATTAGCACAGTTTCTAATATCTAGTCTATATTCCTGTTTCACTAATCATCACAAAAATGTCTTTTTACAGTTTATTTTAATTGGGAATGAGTTAAGATATACATATACGTGTGTCTGTGGTGGGGAGGAAGAAAGGGATAGTAGTACTTCAGCTCTTTGTGGTCATTCTATTCCACATTTAAATGGTGCCATCACTGGCCAATGATCACCTCTTCCAAACTTTTGATATGAGCTCAGTTCCCTCTCATACCTTTCTAGCTTTCTAACACAATCTTGGATTCATCTTGTATCTCCTGTTCAGAACTGAAATCAACTATTCTCCAAAAATTCTATTCCTTTTAGTTGAAACTAGTATTAGAGGCACTAAGGTATTAACTGTGATTAGCTTGTCATTGCATCTGGGACTTTAATAGACAAAAGAACAAGGACAAACATACTGTTTTAAAAAGAGAAAAGTAGGCCAGGCATGGTGGCGCATGCCTGTAAGCGGTAGCCTAGGAAGCTGTGGTGGGGACCAGGGATGGCAGTTCAAGTCCCACTCGATGCAACGTAGCGAGACCTAGTTCCAAAAAAATAATAGCTGGCCATGGTGGCCGCGCAACATGATACCCCGGGCAATGTGAGCCTGCGGTTCCATGGGCAAAAATAGCAAGACCTAGTCTCAAAAAAAAAAAAGAGAGAAAGGGAGAAAAGCAAATCATGAATTTATATGGTATCTCCGATGCAACTTTAAGATGAAATGTTTCTATGTGGGTTTCAACAGAGGGCTGGTGACAATAACTAGTGCTTGCTCTACTCTCTTTAATGGGGAAAAAGTGGAATGCAAGAAGCTGGATGATACCTGCCTCTTTCTAACAGACTCTCAGCTTTTAGATTCCTCTCTCACACATCTATGCACACAGATTTGGGACAATTTTCTTTTTAAGATATATAAAATTATAGCCAAAGGGGAAAAAATGGAACCTGAGCTTTAGTTGGAGCAATCTACAGCAATGGCAGGATGGGAGGAGGTGCCATCTAATTGATTCTCTGTGGCCAGTGGCTGTTCACTAGTCTCATGATGATGGAAGTTGCATATTTTTTTCAAAGGAACCAAGAGGCTGCTGGGTGTTTGGCTCTCCCGGCAGCAATCTAGCAGGAATCAAAGGTCTGGGATCTCTGCATCAACCCAAAGCTCGAGCAGGTTATCCTTTTGAAGAGTGTACAATGTGCAATAACATTTAGGTGTGAAACTGACAAAGGTGACAAAGTGGAGGCTTAAGTTCTCAGTAAGGGTAGCATGTCTGTCCCCAAGAGAAGTTTCATTTGGAGACATCTGCTAGTGTTCTCTCAAAGCACAAGGGATCACCCTGAGTGTGGCTCCATTCAAGGCTTCTTT
The DNA here is from genome assembly GCA_004024945.1 of Uropsilus gracilis. Taxonomy (NCBI): domain Eukaryota; kingdom Metazoa; phylum Chordata; class Mammalia; order Eulipotyphla; family Talpidae; genus Uropsilus; species Uropsilus gracilis. The sequence goes on along the minus strand of PVHY01000869.1, from coordinate 15,469 downwards.
CATTCTGTATTTCATGAAGCCTCTCATGAAGAGGACCCACACCAGAATTTTCAGAAAGAAACAATTCCTTAATGCAGTTCTCCTGAATGGAGCAGAGTACTGTATGGACGTATGAATTCTGACTGTTGGTACTTACATAATCTGAATTTATTTCCCAAAAAGGTAATTAGTCAGCCAGCTCAAAGCCTGAAAATGCTGATGTGTGGGCATGACTTAGCAACAATGGACCAGTTCTACATGGAAGATGGTGTTACTGAAAAGATGATGTCACTTGTGAGAGTGGAATTCATAAACATAAAATAAATTCATAAACCAGGTTCTGTCATTAATGCCACACTGTTCAATTTTTGAGGCTATTCGATGAACAGAATGAAATCAGATGGAAGCTAATCAGATGAACTAAGTACATCACTCCAAAACCAGGATTTATTCTTGTTAGTTTTGAAACAAACTTAAGTCAGCTCTCCTACAACAATGACTCAATGAGGAAAGATATGTGAATCTCCAAGCCAGGAAAATCTGTGACCACTCTGTTTGTAAATCAGAGTTCTACTGTCATACAGTGCTTTCTCTGCTCTAGAAGAGTGATGATTTTAAACATCTGGACTGCCAGAGCACTGCGCCCAACAGTTACAACTTTGCTGTTATCAGTTTAGCTAAGAAGCAACAATAGGAAAGCTGGTTAACAAAAATAAAGAAAAAATGCAAAAAGAATACACACACAGGAAGAGGTGGAGGTTGCTTTTTGGCTATTGATACCTGGGGTCATGTGGTCCATAGCCATTATCTCATTGCTGTAGAAAGTCCTAGACATAAAAACAGTGTAATCATTTTAAATGGTATGCATGACTTTCTCAAGGAATTAGCTGTTTTGCATGAAAGCTCTCTTCCGTATTTAGTTACCTGATGCCATTCTTGCTATGAAATTGAAGTGCATAGAGAAAAAACATTTGCTGTGTGAAATTTTACAATACTGTGAAAAGAATTTCAATTTGTTTTATGCATGCACAATGCAAAATTTCCCCAGGTATCATGCAAAATTCCCCACAGATAGGGCTTTCATCCACATTAGGTGTTGGCCTTGGCCTAACCATCTGGAATTGTATTAAATTGTCACCAGCAGTTTATAACATCCCCTCCAATTTCTAGAACACATTCTCTACTTTCTACTTCATACAGATGTTTTGCAATAGCAATTAAACAATTTCTTCTATGAGTCAAGTCCCCTTAAGAAAGTAATTGCAGTTATCCATTTTGTGTATTATTATTATTATAACATTATTGCTTTCTGAAATTCTATTCCTTTTTTTTTAAATTTACATTTTGAATCTATAACCCCTAAGTATTAGGTAATATACATGTCAAGTCATTAAGGAATGTCTATTAAGTTAAGGTAGTGGCTTCAAACATTGCTATACACTCGACTCACCTGGAAAGCTTTAGGTGACTTTAATATGCAGTACAGTTTGGGGACCACTGGGTAAAAATAAGCATTCACCTGCTCTTTTTTTTTTTTTTTTTTTTTTTTTCACTTAAACACCTATACCATATCTTTACTATAAAACATATGGTAAAATACATTTTCTCCACAAAATACTAATAGTTGCATATTTAGTTCAAAGATAAATTTTTATAACAATGATCAAAAATTAAATGGATCAAATATTTTTCAAAAACCAGCAAACTGATAAATCTCACTATTTAACACAGAAAGACAATGCCACCACACACACACTGCCCAGTCACCCCAAAGAACTTGGGGCCACCAGAACAGGTCATACTTTTCCACAGATCTGCATCTTTAGCATGTGCTTCCCATGAGCTAATTGCCAAAATCTCAGATCAAACAGCAGCTCCTTTGTGACAGCACTCGGTTCTGTGTATCTTCTATACCTCTTTACAAGATTACCACACTGTGTTAAACAGTTTGCTTGAATGTACCAGAACTATCACCAGGGATTATCACCCAAGCGTTTTACTCAACATGTATCTTCAATGAGGTACTCAGGATATGCCTAGAACACAACAAGCGCTACCAGTGTAGACAGACCTAGCTCTGTTAATCCAAGTTCAAACTTTAAAATACTAAGCAAAAAAAAAAAGAGAGAAAAAAGAAACCTGAATGTTTTTACAACTTAAGTTTTGAAAAGTAACTCTGCATCCTACTGATAGTAAAATCCAAAAGAAAAAAACTGGTCCAACTGAACATAATTAGAAACTGTTTTTCTACAGAGTTTTAATTTTATAGTTATAATTTTAAGGGGGAAGTGTTTTTTTAATTAAAAAAATTTAATTGATTACACACACATATATAGTTATATCATTGTATACCCCAAGGTTCTCTCCCACTATCTTCTCACCCATCACCATCATCTTAATCTTTTGTGCCCATTCCTCCCCCGATTTCACCCCCTTTTCCTCCCTTGTTCTATGCTTCAGTTATAGGGGGTGTGGGGAGGTTTGAGAGGGTGGCCTTTAAACTGATACTTTAAATTGTTGAAACACTACTCCAGAACAAATGGCTAGCATACAAAATATGCTAAAGGAATTGTCAAGTTCCAGTGCATTCTCAAATTTGAAAAGAAAGAGGGAATGAACTGGAGGGAGAGAGAGAAAAGATGTTGTTTTATTGACAAATATGCTGTGTAGTTTTCAAGCTAAGCACATTTCTAAAGGGAACAAACTGTTGTTAAATGCATGCCTGGATGCCATTCTGAATTCATATTTTTACAGGCATTCATCATCATAAACTTCTCAGCCTCTAGCATTATCAAATAGTATAAATAATTCTTTGTTTAAATAAAATCTTAACCATATGGCACATTTTTACTATAAAATGTACAGTTAAGTACACTTCCCCCCAAATAGAATACTAATAGCTATTCAAAGTTTTCATAGACTATCATGAAAAACTTCAAATGGATTAAATATTTTAATAACTTCAGCAAATTGATAAGCCTCACTGAGAATGAAGACAAATTTTTACTATCTTTTGAAATGTAATAACCACACTAAAACTGGATGTTGAAATAGATATTAAAGTGACACTATGCCATCTTTAAAGTCACTTTTAACTCACTCTCAATAGTACAGTACTGTAAGTCATGAAGTAAAGAAATAAAATCTCAAGTCACTGCCTTTTTACTCTTTCTTGCTTAATCTTTTCAAATGTTCCTCCATTTCTATTATATATTCAGCAACAGCTAAGGATATTTTTGGGGGTTCAAAAGACATGAATGCCTCCACAGACAGCAGTTAAAAACTACAGAGAAGAATCTTATTTCTGCTTTGATGATAAGTTTAGAAACCAAGCTCCGGATAATATCCCTGTTTTTCTCTCTTTTCATTCAACCAAGATCTTCATTCTGCAAGGTCTAAAATGGTCTTGAGCTTCTTTTAGCTTTCACACCTATTCATCTAACTACTGAAAACTGATTGTTCAACATTTCTTTGTCACCTAGAAGTAAAAGGTTAGTTGGAAGATACCTAACTTGTTTCATGTCTTTCTAATTCTACAGTAATAAAAGAAAATAATAGCTCATATTTCCTGAGCTCTGTCCAAGTACTCACAGTAACCCTCTAATACAGATTATTATTATCCTCAGCTCACAAAGAAACTAAGCTTTAGGAAAATTGAGCAACTTACTCAAGGTCACACAGCAGGAAAGTTACACAGCCCAGATTCAGCTCAGACCTGCCAAAACCATGTGTTTATCCTCATAATCTCTCCTACAGGAGAAAAGGACTCATTGTTTGCTATTCTAAAACATGATGGAGCTTCTCTAAATCTAGTGAGAGAAAAATAGGAACTGGTCATGACAATTCACTTATTAAATTATTCATCAAATATTTACTAATTCCTCAAAACTCTTGTTTGGTCTTAAATCCTTTTTAGTGTTTCTGAGTATCTGGTGGAAGAGACACTGAATAACTACTATTATTTCTCTTTAGTGAAAAGTGCCAAACATTTCCTGTGATAATATTGACCATCGGAAATTCTTTCTCTTAACAATCTCATAGAGGGTGGCTTTTATGAGACTCCCATAATTCCCTACTCATCACCTTGCTTGGTGTAATTTGACTTTCACTAACAATTGGTGAAGAAGACACGGAGTGATGTCAGAACATCACTGACATGATGGTTGGCTCCCCAAGCAGCAACCCCTTTTCGTCTCTGCTTACAAAACCCCAGCTCTGTTCTTCAGGGAAAACTGTCTCCACCCCATTCTAGTACTGAATCTTGTTTAGGTGAAGACAGAAGTAGTGGCTTCCTTCAAGTGACAAAGATAGGACTGGGCATATAATGCTCCTTATCCTGCAGGTGTAAAGAGGTGTTCCTGTAGGGCATTGAGAAAGTTTTTTCTCACTCCTAGTTGGAGCCCCAAGACAAGGATTTTGATTTTTTGTTTCTCATTGACCTAGTGAGGTGATGACCTGACACTTGATCTATAAAAAGCTCAGGAAGAAAAGAACTTCCCTGAAGATAACAGTGGAAAGGCAGGAAGAACTAGGGTACTTTACAGTTTGGCAAGTCCTGGACTAACCAAGCCTAGGCTCATTCTACCTCCACATACTTGGTTATATGAAATAATGAACTCTGATTATTGAAGCCACTTTTAGTGGGGTTTTCTACTACATTAACAGCTAACTAGACATCCTTATACACTCACCAAAAATTGTTTTTGAAAATAAAAGAGGGACAATCTAGAATCATCTACCAAAACCTGGAAACAACAAAACAGTCTTCAGTTCACAACAGCCAGTTGTAGAGTTACAGAATCATATTCTCATATAATAGCAGTTCAAATAACAAAAGCCTTGAGGCTCACTGGAAGCTCACACTGTGACGGGGAAAACATACAGTCATGCTGGGCAACAACAGTAGAACTAAAGGTTCAAGGTCATGGTGGTAAAGTACTATAAAGTTCAGCCTGATTGTTCCATTTTCAGAATAAATTATATTAATAATTTTACATTAACAATTATATTAATAATTATTGGAATAAATTATATTAATAACTAATATAAATAAACTATATTAGGTAATCAAGGGGGTGTGGGTAGTGGGGGAAATATTAGGTAATCAACATTAAAAGCAACAGATGTTTTTACCAGGAAGCTGAAAAATGTATAGACCAAGTAATCTGAGAAGAAACTGAGGGAATTAAAAATGCACAGCCCAAAATAAGAAGAATAAAGGGAGCATGAAGACAATTTTCAAGAGTTCTTCCAGATAACAGACTAGACTTATTCACTAGAGTATAAGTATACTCACTAGAGTATAAGTATTCAGAGAAAAGTATTAGATGCAACAGTGATATGGAAGGTAGTTTTGGGTTTCAGAGAATTAATTTTCTAACCATTAAAACAATCTGAAAGTTAAATAAGTTATCTCCTAAGATAATAAATCCATTTTCATGGAAATGAAGACTTAGTGATCATTCATAAGGAATATTCTAGAATATTATTTCCTAGAGAGCAGTACATGAACCATTGGTTGTACAAGAGATGATTTATACTGGCACATTTATTTTATTTTTTATATATTTAACATACACTAAAAAACAAACACAACTCAAGTTCTCAATCCCATGATTTCAAGAGCATTACTATATTAGGATAAACAAAGCAACAATGTAAAGGTGATTTAAAGAAAGCCACCAAGTCTATATATAGCATTTAGCATAAGTAAATATATTATTTTAAATATGTTGATTATTACTCTAGAATTTATAAGTGATTTAAAAAGATTCCAAAAGTCATGAGGGAGGCTACCAAAGATGTCTTTTTTGGAGACATGCTGCTCTGTAGGGTCTCTCACATTTGAACATCCTAAAATTCGAGTTCCTCTTTCACCAAAGTGGTCTTAGTATCTGTGATTCTCTGAAAACACGATTTAGAACCATGTTTATTCAAAGCCTTTACAGTAAAATAGAGAAAGTAAAATTTTTTGCTCTTTTCAGTCACAATCTTAGAAATGATTTTTCAAACTATAAGTATAAAATGATGTCAGAAATCCTCACAAAAGTACTCATTTACCACAAAAGACTAATATTCTTGCATCTAAAAAGCATTTGCAGAGGGTCTTTTATTGGCCTGCATTAGACATAAATTTAAAATTGTATGCAAGCATTTGAAGACTCTACTGCTACCTTGAGGCAAATTTTAAAACGTTAAGTTATAAACACCAAAAGAAAATGCCTTTGTCACCATATTCATTGAAACTATTTATGTGCTTCAGTATGACTGAAGTTCAAACTATTTCTATGCTACCACATACACATAAATCTAGACACATAAAGCAGATTTAAAATTTAAATTTCTTCAGTAAGTTCTGCTTTATATTCAGTATTTGATGCTCTTGCTCTAAATCATTCTGTAAATCCCTAGGAACCATACTGAGGCCCTAAGGACAATCTTACCATGTTTTTGTGAAAAATCCACCTACTGTAAGGCAGTGGGTGACCAGCAAAACCTTACAGCATAAAGCAAGCTAAGGGGTCTGCTGGAGAAAATGGGGCCAAGTACACTTACCACAGCAGGCATTTTTAATAACTAATGAGAAGTCTGACCTTTTCTTCTTTCCCAGCTCCTTAGGCTAAAAGGTACTTTATGTTTAAATAATCAAATAGTATGTGACATCTAACATGTACAAGAGGCACTTAAGTGTAAATTTTGTGTTCCTAGAACTGAAGCGTAGAGCAAGAGAGGAGGAGGGGGGTAAAATTGGGGGTGGGATGGGCACAAGAGATTAAGATGATTCATGGGTAAAAGGGTGGTGGGAGAACCTTGGAGTAGACAATGATGTAGAAAATATATGTGTGTGCAATCAACTTTAATAAAATATAAAATTAATTTTAAAAATGGAAACTGAAAAAAAAAGATGTATTTCTGGTATGGAAATTATAGCATTTTGGGGGGAAATGACAATAGACAGAAGTCCAATAAACTATATCAGTATTGAAAAAAAAATCCCTGCAGACTTTTCCTTATGATTCCATCCTCGAATGGATTTCATCCAGAGAAAAATAATCAGCTCAGAAAGATTCCCTTCCTACCTCCTGAGTGTGCTCCTTGTAGACCTGCAGTGGCCCTGTGGCCCTGGCTGTGTCCCAGAGTTGCAGAGAGCCGTCGCCACTACAGGTGACCAGAACATGTTCATTGTTCTCACTCCAGGTCACGTCAAACAAACCATCGTTCCAGTCAAAGCTACACCAAAGAAATATAAACAAACAAACAAACAAAAAACTGGTTAAATATGATCACTGAACAATACAGCATTACAGTTGGTTTGTTGCTTTTTGATTTTGTGTGTGTATCACATATTCTAAGGTATTACCCACTTTATCTTCACAGTATAGGAGATTAAGTAGTGCAGGTACTTAACTGATGCAGAAACAAGTTCAGAGAGATCAGAAGAACCTAAATTATTAAGCCCAGGGCATGCAGCTAGCCGAATGCAGGACGGGGTAAAGTGAGGTGCCTGGAATAGAGATAAGGATCTGTTCACAAAAGGATGTGCTGGCACACCTGGGTGTTCACTGCTTTTTGTGGTCCGTAGGAGGGGCCAGCAAGCACTGAAAAATACTAATTTAGATCAATAATTTCAACTTATGAATTGTTTACTGAAGTGATGAGCAGGTAGTTATTTTCTTTCCTTTTTTTTTTTTTTTTTTTTTTAGAGACTAGGCCACGCTATGTTGCCCGGGGTAGTTCCAAACCCACGGACTCAAGTGATCCCTAGCCTCAGCCTCCCAAGGCTGGGATTACAGGCAGCACCACCACACCTGGCTATTTTTTTTTTTTTTTTGAGACTAGGTCTCGCTATGTGCCACTCTGCCCAGCAGGTATTTTCTAACAGAATTTCCCTTTCTTTCTCTACCTTTGGCAACCCCAGTGGGGGTGATAAGTTCAACAGTCACACAGGCAACTCAGGAATAGAAACAGGAAAATAGGCACTAAATAAGTCCCCAAATGGATAATTCACTCCTAAATGAATAAAGCTAAACCACATTAAGAAGATAGCAAGCCGGGTGCAGTGGCACACGGCTGTAATCCCAGCACTGGGAGGCTGAGGCCAGGAAAGGCTCGAGACTACCCTGGGCAACATAGCAAGACCTAATCTCAAAAAAATAGCCAGGAGTGGTGGTGCATGCCTGTAATCCCAGCTACCTAGGAAACTGAGGCTAGGGATCACTTGAGTCCGCAGGTTCAGGACTACCCTGGGCAACATAGCAAGACCTAGTCTAAAAAAATAAGAAGATAGCAAAGACAGGTTATGTCATACAGTATGCTAACAAGTTCACTTTTTTTGGAATGTTTAAGTTTTATAATTTATAAATGGACTCCCGCAGCAGACAAATGTTTTAGAACAAAAGGGACATAATCCCAATTTCATGGTCAAAGTAAGTCCTATACTGTGCATATCATTGACCAAAAAAATTCAAAATCTAATTCTAATAAAGTTTTAATAGCAACAGAGAATATATATGTTTAATAGTCACCTTACCTTCTAAAAATCCTAAGCCCAGATTCATTTTGATCCAGAATAAGCAGGGTTCCACAGCCTAATGGGAAAAAAAAAAAATAGGTTGCCTTGTTGAACTTGGGGAGGAGCTATTCAAGATCAAAGAGGTATCAAGCACTGAGTGAGTGCTTTATTTTACTACCCGAAATGTCTCCCTAAAATTAATGAGACTGGGTAGACAAACATCAGGACTGCGCTCTCCATTTTTGTCTTTCCAAATTGTGCTTTAATAGATGAGACATCATCTGACCTCTTATGGGTCTAGATACAGTCTCAACAGAAGAGAGAGATATTTGAGCTCAGGGTGTCAAGCACACAAACCTCCCAATTAAGTATTTTTGTTATTTACAGGTGAAAAACCTCAAATTTACAGCCCTCAAGGACTATGTTCCTTTCACTATAGCACACAGCCTCCCACTAAGTTAAAAATACATGGCATCAGAGATTTTAAAGTAAAATACCTGGTGGAATTGAAGAATGAGCATTATTTTTAAAGTTTTGTCAGAGAACCGAGAGGAGTGGGAAAACATTTCTATTTAAGTATAATTTACTTTTTCAGTATAGTAACTTCTTTTGGAGGTAGTATAATAAAGCATTTAATTTAAAATATGACAAACTTGAGTCTTCAAACTGGTGAGCAAGTATTGTAAAATCTGTTTGTCAAGAACTGTAAATTGCAAGCATTTAGAGCTAACGGTGCAAAAAAGAAAGTCAAACTTTAGCTTAGTTTTGGAAATTGCCCTCCGTTGCTGTAGGACCAAAGAGAAACTGAGATTTGACATAATGCAGTGACTTGTTTCATAGCACTTCCACGTATAAACAAACGGTAGCTAAGACATAAAAATGGGGTCGGTCTTCCAATCTGGCGAATGACAACTTGAACCTTAAACAGGGGCTTGCAAAGACGTGTGTTCCTCCTGAGACAACACAGTGGGGTGAAACTTGATAAAATCCCAGACAGCCACTTGCGGGGAAACTCTATCAGCTCTGGAGCATCCTTGTTGCACCAGGCAGCCCGAGGGCCAACAGTAGGGGACTGGACTAAAGAGCAGATACTGGGGTGAAACTGCAGAGTCTTCCAAGGGCCGCTGGTCCGGTCCGACCGGTGGAAGGGGCCATGCAAGTTGGTAGGGCAGAGGGAAGCTGGGGGAAGTCAGGAGGCCGGGGAGTCGCCCTTCCGGAGTCACCGGGCACCTTCCATAGGCTAGTGCCGCACTGTAAGTGAAAAAGGTGTAGCCACTGCTCCACTCCAGGTCCCCACACCAGGTTCCCACCCCGGAAAAGGGGGACCCGGGAGGCGGCGGCTCTGCTTCCCCCTGGCGTTCATCTGCGGGACTGTCCACTGGCCGAAGTGCTTTCCCACCACCGGGGCAGCTGCAGCTCGGCGGGCACCCGCCCCTGCCCGCGGGCGCGGCGCGTCCGGGCCTCACCCGCGATGCCGTAGTGCTGCGCCGCGGCGCAGGCCAGGCGGCCCGGCAGATACGGGGAGAACTCAGCCGCGTAGCCGTGGCGGCCCGGCACCCGCAGCGTCCGTGCCACTCCGCCGTGCACCGCGCTCATCCCGCCCGCCGCCGCCGAGCGCAGCCCTCCGCGCCACGGAACCCGTTCCGAGTCGGACGCTGACCGGCCGAACTCGGCCAAGTTAGCAGACCCAGGAAGACCAGGCGGAAATGAGAACGCCGTGGCCCTGAGTGCTAGCTTCCGATTGGTCAGCAGAGGAAAGGGCACAAACGCCCACGGCGCCATCTTTGTTCTGGGCACAACGAACTGGCGCCAGCTGTGACCGCTAAGACGAAATCGGGCCATGATTCCGACAACTTTCGTTCTTGATTACGAGTCACCACTGAAGTGCTGTTTGTGTGCTGCTTCATTTATTCCTTCATTTGTAAAAACTGGTGTAAGAAATGTTGCTCATGATTTTACAGAAATAAGAGAAGCTAAGGCAAACTCCGAAGCCATGTAATGAGTCCAAAAGGCAATCCATTACCGTGTTGCTGTAGGTCACAATCAGGTGGGAGAGAAACCAAGGACTAAAGCAAGATTTTTAAAAATTCTCACTGTATATGGGATAATAATGAAGTGCTCCGATGTTGGGTAGATGAAAAAAAAACTAAGATGTATTCAGTCAGTCAAACATTTACAGAGTATGTGCTACTTGGACGGTGGTCATATATAATTCATCTGGCAAGCAAGATACCCTTGAGAATGTGAGAAGGTGTGGCTAATAAGCAAGATCAACAGATATAAACTTAGTCACATGGTCAGCTTAACGTGGCAGGCCTTTGAGATTCAGAAGATGACTGAATAGTTATCTTACAAGATATAAGTCTAGTTGACTTGCAATTAGTTAAGTGCTATCAAAATACTGTAGCTATCATGAGAAATGGGAATTTTTTTAAAGGAAATTTTCAGTGCTGAAGAATGGGGGTGGAGAGCTTCACGAAGGTTATCTTTTGCAGTGTGCATGCACATAGATGAGTAGCTAGAGGCCATTATAGGGACAGAAATAACAAGAACAAACCAGGAAACCTACAACAGTATGATCCATCAGAGAGGTGATGGCCAGGACTCAGCCACACCAGATGGAAAGGATCTGATGAAGAGAACATTGGGTGGAAGGACTGGAGCGTTGTGTTGGAGCTGGTCACTAGGGCAGACTTTTGTGTCATACCAAAGGAATCAGATTTCTATTGCAATTACAACAATCGGGACTCTTCAGAGTTTTGTAATATGAGAAATTAAGTGATTGTGCTTTCATTTTAAAAGGTTTTCTGGCATCACTAATTGGAGGACAGAAGTTGGAGTTGAAGAAAGCAATTGAAAGCACTTCAGTTATAGTTCAAGCAACATAAGAACTGAATTATAGTAATGGGAGTAGAGAGTAATAGTCAGATAAAATTATAAGGCAGTGATGCAAAATATTTAGTTTGTAAGGAATACAGAGGAAACAATGTGACTCCTAGGTGTCTGATATAGGTGCCTTGCAGGAAATCCATCACTGAAACAGGAAGGAGTCAGGAGCTAAGGAAAGAATTGCTATTTGCAAAAAATAACAAAATAAAAAAGGAAGTGTTATTTGCATATAGATATCACTTAATCTGTTGAAAGGACTCCCCAGGCAGGAGGAAAGTAGTATAAAAAGAGGGCCAAAGATAAAACCTTGGGGGAAAATACCCATATGTAAGAGCTAGCAGAGGAATAGAAGTTAGAGAAACGTGGATAAGATGGAACCTTTTGGTTAATAACTATCCTATTTAAGAATGCAACTCAATTTGGGAGGATTTGCTCACTACCCTCTTGTATAATATATTTAGGTAGAGATGTTAGGAGTGAGCCCTGTATTAGGACAATGAATAAACAGAGGACTGAAGAAAAAACACTGATATAGAGTCTGGCACACAGTAGGTATGCAAAAAATGTTACCCATTGCTTAGGTAGCAGATAAGTATTAGCTGACTGTAGGGTAAGTGAATAAGTCCAGCTTTTCCCTCAACTAACCTGTACAGAAGTACCTGGACTATTGCACCTTCCCCATGATTGTGCAGTCCAGGGGGTGTGCACACACTTGTGAGTGTACACACCTGGTCCTAGGAGAGGGCATAAAGGGGCACAGGGGCATGAGAAAGCATGCATGGACATGAACATGGGAGAGAGAACATGAAAGGATGCCAGAGAAAGAGGCCAGAGAAATAGAGTGAAGCTTCCTGGGGGCTTGAGTGGGGGGGGGGCTCATCTCCCAGTCCTCTCAGCCTTGGCCTGCCCTGTCCCCACCTTCCTGATGTGACTGTATGACTGCTAAAACCAATAAAGAACCTATGTAGGTTGGTGACCCTGATCCTTATCCCTACACTGCCTTAAATTTAAGTTATCTAAGAAATAGAGCATTTCTTTTCTTCAGCCAACTTAAATCTTGATCCCCCAACAGGCTGTTTAAAATTCAAGTCCTCATATTTGGGGCTTCCTGACACTTCCTAACATCACACTAGAACCTAACGCTGGAATATAAAACTAAGGATGAATGAAATAGCACCCAATACAGTGCCTGGCAAAAGATGGCATCTCTAATCTTCCATTTGGGTCACCACACATAGCTCTTTGCACAAGTCTGGGTGGACATATGAATGTACATACCTAGACAATGCTTAGACATGGGGGGGTTCCAGGTGCCATTGCTGGGATAGGTTACTATTTATGTGGCAGATAGTATGAAACCAATTCTTCCAGGAAGCAGAGCCAGATCATTATCATTACTCCATGCCAGAGAACTCCCTCCCTCACACTCACTCCCTCTGCTACCTAAATGTGGTTTATGGCCATCCCTTGCCCCTCCCTCCACAAGAGCATATCAAAACTCTGTCCAGTGAGTTTTAACATTGTGAGTAGCTTCTATGTGAGTCAGTGCTGTGAAGCCAGGAATCACAAGGTTCTGGCTGTCTGATTGGAATGGTGGAAGGAAAACTAATCCAACCAAACATACATGAATGTCTAGTCAATTGTCCTGCAGTATTGTTAAGGAACAAAAATGAGTAAGACACCAGCCATTCGTTTATAATGATCAACAGTATCAAAATAGATATGTAGATGCAGATATCATGCTGCGTATGCCTCCTCTCATCCCTAACCCTCATAAGCCTCAAATTCTTACCATGAACCTGAGATGTCACAATAGATGCCCCCTCGCTTGGGCAGTATTCCTCACATTTCAGGTCTCTGTTGCAGAATCTCATTAGATGTTGATTGTTAGGGCACATCACGAACTTATTCAAAATCCCTGGAGGGTGATGGAGGTGGAGGGCACCTGAAAGTATGCATTTGAATTTTCTCCTCTAGGTGATAAACCAAATATTGGCTAAAATAGAAGAAACACATTTGCAGAGAAGTGCTCAATGCTGACAGATACAACTTGGGCAAAGAAAGCAAACACTGCTAGCCAACAAGGGAATATGCTCCAGGCAAAACAAACTGGAGCTCTTAGATGTTCAAAGAGAGTTATTATCCCTGCACGATTGTTTGTGAGGACCTAGTGATTGTTAAGTCATCTTCCGCCTGTACCTAAAGGAAACCACAAGAACCAAATTGCTCTCTCAGCAAAATGGTTGCTGACACTGTTTCTGGAACTAGGCTCGGGCTGAATTATAGATTGTATCTGAGAATTGAATTTCTGTGATAGACTTCATTTCTATTACCATATAAATACACAAAGTATGACTTCCTTCAATCATCCTCAGGAGATTCTCCTTGAGGGGAATACCTTCTATGTTTTCCTGTTGTTTTGCAACCATTCCAATTCAGGTAGGTTCATCATTAGTTCTAACAGCTTAAACAAGAATGTCAGAGTCCTTGGCATCATCTTCACAGAATTTTTAGTAGTTAACAGGGGAAAACAGCAGCAAATAAAGTCACTTGAGTCCCCCCTGAGTTCCCTTCTCCCTAAGATGATGCTACCCGTCTAGCCCTGCCTCCTAGGCCCAGGTGTCCCCATTACACACATGCACATCCACTGGGTATGTACAATCATGGGGAGGGCACGATATCACAGGTGTTGGTCAGAGAGGCTAATGGTGGAAGGTTGTAAAAAACCCTAAAAACTCATCTACCCTACAGATGTTCTCTGTGTAAATCTGAGACCCCAGTGTAGTTGGTGTATCCTCACTTCCAAGCCCCATAAGCTGTTTTCAAAGGTGGCACAAGATGGCTAATGAATTCCTGAATCAGCGTCAATATAAAATCTATAGTCCCTCAGTTCTTCAAACACACAAATTCAATTCTAATTTAAACCACATTATCCTGACTGAATCGGCAGAGTGTGAGGCCTCACATCCTTTAAATTCACAGTAACAGAAAAAAACCCACAGAACCAAACTAGACACCCGTGAGTGTCTGCACCTGAAAAGGAAAGGGTAACTACTAAATAGATCCACAGATTTTCCCTCTAGGAGTAGCCACTACTTATGAAAAGGCTTGAGGCAGACACATCTAGTGAGATCATTTTAGTGAGAATTTTAATCACTAAGATTTAATCACTATGAAATTGTCAATATCAGTTGAAATTAAATAAACACAAGCTTATGAAAAGTTTCAGGTTTATTTAAGGATGTTAATACCTAAAGGTAAAACCTGGAATACTTTATTATGCCAAAAAGAGGGGGGAAGAAAAAAATTATAAGGAATGTGGAAAGGACATAGGAGTCTGTTGGAAGGAATTCAAGCTGATCAAATCTGGGCCAACTGAAATATTGATAGCTACAGATTATTGCCTACTGAATAAAACAATAATCTACGAAATGATACAACTATACATAAATAATGGGAAGACAAAATTTTTCCTTACGAAAGAATTCCCAATAATAAAGGTAGAAGAAAAACTGACATTAAAGATAATCATTTCTCAATCACCTTAGTAATAATCATTTTAGTCAAGAATTATCAATGGATAGTGAAACTAGAAGTACAGAGAAAAACGGGTCACATATATAGTCCCAACATGTCTCCTCATGAGCTTTTTAATTACAAAAGAAAGTCTTGCTATGTTGCCTGGGGTAGTTCTGATCCCGCAGACTCAAGCAATCTCTAGCCTCAGCCTCCCAGGTAGCTGGGATTACAGGCACGTGCCACTGAAAGTGGGTAAAAAGAGACTTTTTGACTTGACTTAACTGTTTACCCCTATCTGCTTGCTTCTATCTCCAAAGCAGGCTACAAGCAGTTCCTTTGCAATTACCTTCAACCTTAACTGGATACAGCTTTCTGCCTGCTACTCTCTACAAAGCAGGCTACACACTCTTCATTAGCATTTTCACTGATCACCTTTACCATTGATATGCAAAAGCCAGCCAACTGCTCTCAGCTCCAAAAACTGCAGAAAAGAAAAACTTTAAAACACAGTTTAAACTTTCCACTCGTGGGTCCTTACCACCATCCCCAGCCTTCTCAACCAAAATACCA